>CAUYQG010106289.1:0-29531 GCA_963574415.1 Tarsius wallacei
TTCCGGCTACTCGGAAGGCTGAGGCGGAAGGATCGCCGGAGCCCAGCAGGTCGAGGCTGCGGTGGCCGGGAGCGGCCACTGCACTCCAGTCTGGGCGACAGAGTGAGACTCCAACTCAAAAAAAAAAAAAAAAAAAAAACTGCTTCAGAATCAAAATGGAAATAAAATTGCAATCTGTTCATCCTCTGAAAGTCAGACGCACTTACCGTTCATCTGGCTATTGACTTGATTCATTAGATAGAGAAGAATGAATGTTGAGAAGAGCCACTGGAAATTTGAAGTAGTCCTCATTCTTTTATTGTCCACCATCCGGGATGGTCTTTTCAAACATGAGTAAATATCCATCTTCCATGCAATTAGTCCTAGATTAGGAGAGGAATTCAAAAAATGTTCAAACTGCTCTGGAGACACGCCTTATACTGTGCACACAAACACTGAAATGGATACTGACAAATTCTGAAACATACTGTATATTTAATGACTTTGGAGATTCTCAAACACAAGCTGCCCTGACTTGAGGAGATATCAACAACTGGACACAGCTGTTGCTGTGGGCCAATTTTTCAAATAATAAGCTTCAAGTTGAAAATTATAACTAAGCAAATGTTTGTTAATTCTCCATTCCAACACTCCTAAAATACAGAACAGCAGTGGGTAAAACTGAAGGGTTTTTTCCTTTGTTTGGTTCTGTTTTGTTTGAGTTGGAGTCTCACTCTGTTGCCCAGGCTAGAGTGCAGTGGCATGCTCACGGCCACCGTAATGGTGATCCTTCTGCCTCAGCCTTCCAAGTAGCTGAAACTACAGGCGCATGCCACCACACCTGGCTAATTTTTTGATTTATTATAGAAATGCGGTCTCCCCAAGTTGCCCAGGCTGCTCTCCAACTCCTGGGCTCAGGCACTTCTCTTGCCTCCACCTCCCAAAGTGCTGGGATTACAAGCTGTGAGCCACTGCACCTCTGCCGATTGTAAAAGATAAGTGGATTGATATTTTTATTTTAATCAGTATATTAACTTTTATAGTCACTTATACATGACAAGCAATATTAATTTTGTTTTCCATTTATGTTGCGATGTAAAGTTTCTATTTCATTTAAATTTACATAATTTAAAGAGAAAAAACTAGGGTAAATATTAGTATGGGGGGGTTGCAGATGTGACAAAAATATTGACAATGACACACAAATGGCCGCAATTTAACAAACACTCCAACAACTACAATGGAAAAGGGCCCATGGATAGATAAGATCTTAACACTTTTCTGTTGAAAAGGGAAAACATTTAGAAAAGCAGTGACAGATTTGTCAGCAGATGCTTACAGATGGCCTAGGAAGACAATGCCAGGGCCTGGCCAGCCCTGTAGGCACAGCATCCCCAAGAGAGTCCCTCCTCCAAGGAGCTTAGATTCTAGTTAGGAGAGACAAATAAACAAGTAAGGGATTTAAGATATGTACATTAAGAATTACAATACGGCAATGTGCTTGAGAGTGTGTGTGGAGTGAAGGTCTGATTTTGAGCTGAGACCTTCATGATGAGAAAGACACTGCCATGATAAGATGGAAAAGAGCTCCCCAAACAGCGGCAAGGCTCTAAGTCAAGGACATGCTCACCAGGTTCAAGGACAGGAAGAATGATGAGTGAAAAGAGAAGTCAGAGAAGCAGGCTGGTCAGGACACAAAGGGTCTCATGGCCATTGTAAGTTTAATGCGGCTAAGATGATAGGTTATTCGGAGGCTTTCATCAAAGGAGATCCATGATTTTCACCTTAGGAAGACTTCTCCAGCTGCTGTATGGTGATTAGCCTCTGGGGTGGGGAGGTGCTGGGACAGTGGAGGCCAAGAAACCACAATTCAAATGAGATGACCAGTGTGAAGGCAAGGGTCCTAAGAGTGGAAGTGGCAAGAGGCAGTCAGACTCAAGACCTGTTCTAAAGATAAACAGTCTTACTGACACATTATGGGAGGTAAAATCACAGAATGTGTTTGAATTCCAGCTATGCCACTTACTGTATGACCCCAGACATGCTTATTGTGTGACCTTAACATATCTGTGCCTCAGCTTCCTCATCTGTAAAGTAGGGATAATATCTGTACTTTCCTCATAAATTTGTTGACAGGATCAGGTGAGTAAGTATGTGTAAAGTACTTGGAATAGTGCCAAGCAGGTGCTAAGAGCTGTATGTGCATTTTGTATATTGTGTGAGGTATAGGGAAAAGAGAGAAAGCAATAGAGCAGGGGTCCCCCAGCCCCCAGACCGGTACCAGTCCAGATCCGGGCCACACAGCAGAAGGTGAGAAGTAGGCAAGCAGAGCTCCGCCTTCTGTCAGATCAGCAGCAGATCAGATTCTCAGCAGCACACAAACCCTACTGTGAACTGCACATGCAAGGGATCCAGGTTGTGCGCTCCTTAAGATAATCTAATGCCTGATGATCCCCTCCACTCCCATTCATGGAAAAATTATCTTCCACGAAACCAGTCCCTGATGCCAAAAAGGTTGGGGACCAATGCACTGGAGGATGACTACTAGATCTGAGGGCTAAACAACGATTGATAGATGGTGGTGTCCGTTTCAATTCTCTCTGGGCACATAAAGTGAGATATGGGGTTGAAACTAAAGGATTTCAAGATCTGTTTACAGAAGTCAACCTTGATATGCTCCCACTCCCCACTCCAAGCAGAGGCATTTTTCCCTAAAGAAATAATTGAGAAAGAACCAGAGCAGCTAACACAGACAAAAGTCCCAAGAGGAAAGCTCTCCATGTCAAGATTTCCCAGAGCAATGAAATTCCCATCCACTCTTCATCCATTCTTTCCAGAGTGAACCCTGCCAGCCGACAAGTCTTTCCAATGTACTGAAAACTCCTTGTAAGCTCTAATATTGTACAACCAACCAAGAATATATATTGGCACAAACAACCGAGAATCACAAAACATATAAGCAAAGCCTAAAATATTAAAGAGAATTTTGGGATAAAAAGAATAGCCAAAAGGAAAATGAAATTACTCCAGAAGCAACCAGTGATAATGTAGCAAACAAGAAAACTTAAAAAGAAAAAAAAAATACTCTAAAAACCTCTGAAGAATATCCTTAGAACAAACAAGCCGCTGTCAGGCATTAAAACAAGAAGAGGATGCAATGCAAAAGGAATAATTAGAAACAAAAACAGCTCATACATTAGCTGATGTGAAAAATAAGCAAGATAAAACATTAAACAGGCCAGGTTCAGTGGCTCAGCCTAAAATCCCAGCACTTTAGGAGGCCGAGGCGAGTGGATTGCCTGAGCCCACAGATTCGAGACCAGCCCAGACAACTTGATGAGACCTCGTCCCTACAATAAATAAAAAATTAGCCGGACATGATAGCATGCACCTGTAGTTCCGGCCACTTGGAAGGCTGAGGTGGAAGGATCGCCGGATCCCAGTAGTAGATCAATGTTGGTGTGGCTGTGAGCATGTCACTGCACTCCAGCCTGGGCAATGGAGTGAGAGATCAACTCAAAAAATAAATAAATAAATAAACAAACAATCTTTCATTTAAAAAAGACAAAAATAGAAAATGTGGGAAAAGGGATGGGAAACAAACTTGATAGAGGAAAGGAGATCCAACATCTAAATAACTGGAGCCCAGGGAGAGAATTTTTAGTGGAAGCAGACGGCAAGGTCTCTTCTTGGCTATCATCAAGTACAGTAAAAAACCCAGGAAATGAATCCCCAATAGCCTAAATAATTGTAACCAAAACATGCACAGGGCATGAACACACATTTCACAAATGTTCTGTTATTTTCTGGATAAATGAATAACTTCCTAGTCTATTCCCATGTCATCAAGTTTAATTAGAATGAAAATGTATTCATGGAATGTCTAAAAGGCCAGTTGCTGAAGTTATAGAATTACACAGCTGTACAGGAGTAACTGAATAAAGGAGGCCAACATGACCCCAAAACTCAAATTAATCATAAACCATATTCACTGACTGGCTAAACATTATCTTGAAATGACAGTCCCTCACTACAAGTTTCAGTTATTCTAGAAAAGAGACACATGCTCTGCTGCCATGCCAGGAAGAAGTAGCAGGAGGGGGTGGAGGGCAATAGCTGAGGAAGAGCTCTGGATCAGGTGCTGTCAGATTTAGACTCGAATCTTGGCTCCATTACTAATTAGCGACATGACTGAGAGTAAATCACTTAATCCCTCCCGGCTTCAACCTCCACCATCGTAGCACAGAGGCACGCTTTAATCAGGATGTATGTAAGAGACTTCCCAAAGTGAAGCTGTAATATTCCATTCCTTCTGGCAGGGAACAGTAGCAGGCCAGCCACAGATCAAGGACTCTGCTGAAGAGGTCAGTGAGCAGCAAAATGGGGTGCCCAAGGATGGAAGAATTGGTGGCAGTGTCACCAGAGTCTGCTTAATTTAAAATAAGTAGGATAATAAAGAGGACTTTCTTCTGTCATAACATTTACATAGAAAATTCTGAGCAAGTCATTTGGGCAGTATAATATAATGCTTATAACATATCCAAATTCCCTACCAAGCAAAACCTTCGGATGGATTTATTTGTGGGCCTGAACAACCCATGAGCAGAGACTTCAATGTCCTTTTAGAAAAGAAAAAAAGATAAGATGCTTATGAAACTTTTCTCTGCTCACTCCTGATACAAACATTGACAGAATTTACTTTTTTCCCTCATTAATCCCTCATTCCTTAGAAAAGAAAAAATTTTTCTAGAATTTCAGGAACTAATTTTCAAAATAAGGACAGCTATCTCTTGTGCAGCAACAGGGTACAAATGCAAATACTCAGAGGAAAAAACAGGGAACAAATGCATTCAGTGCAGGTACAAACTGCAGCCCACCTGCCCGGCCTGAGGGTGGCAGTCACCAGCCTCGTTTTGCCAGATATTCTGGTTTCTGAGGACAACGTAAAAGTCTGGAATTTTACATGAATTACTCAAGTTTGTTCATGTAAGCAACTAATGCATATTTTTAAGCATTTTTAAAGGCTAAACAAAATCTGTTTTCGGACTACAATCTGTCCAAGGGTCATTAGTTTGTTTCCTATACAAAATAATTGTTTTAAAGAATTCAAAAAGTCAATAAACTCTTCTGCTTAAGAAAAGTGTTCATACAGAATCAGTTTAAAAAACTGGTGCATGGAAAGAAAAAAAGCTGTTTGTGTTTCCTTACACGAAGGCTGACCTCAATCTTAGGCCATCATGAAGCACAGGCAGAACTTGAGCCTGGGGCCCCACACAGCAAAGCTCAAGTCCTGTCAACAACGTGCCCCAGAGCTTAAGTCCTCGCTTGTGAAAATGGAGTGTTCAGACATGTACTCTGACTTCTTTCTCCTCAACCTCGAGAATTCTGGCTCCAGTGTACATGAGGTTTTGGGCCTTTCTGCTAAGGATAATTAGTAAAAAGAGTTGCAAAGAGAAATGCAAAGCTAAAAGCCAGAAACTGTAGTCCCAACACATTTGGTTAAGTTTGTTCCCAGTCTTCCTTTTATATAGATACCACAGGTATATTATACATATGGAGGTGCCAAAAAATGTATACACATTTTAAGAGATGTTTACCGTAATCAGAAGTGCCTGGATGCTGATGGCAACCACTTTGAGCATCTCTTGTAATTGCAAAAGTCAAATGTGACTTGTGTTCATCTTTTGTTATCAGTATATATTGAGTATTACAATTTTAATAGAGTTCTTTCCCTTCTTAAACATGTATACATTTTTTGGCACCCTCTGTATATACACACATACACATATATGTATACACACGTAATATAGATATGTATCTTGGCGGAGATGGTGGGGACAGGTGAGTAGGGAGGAAGGGGGAAACATGAGAGTGAGTTGGCACATCCAGCTGGCACAAATCTAGCCGAGTGGCCCTGAGGCCCCCAACCCTGCGTGTGAGGGAGGCCTTGGGGAAAACCTGTACAGCTAGGGTAGCAGGAACAAAGACTGCCCAAAACATCTTTTATCTCAGGCATCTATCTTTTTACCACCACAATGAGATAACTCTCTTTTCATTAATTCTCAAAAGAAATTAAACACTGAGCTGGAACACTCAAGGGAGAAAAACCTCTGAACTACTCTAAAGGCAAAATAAACATACAAGCCAGTCAGTGAACTGACAGGAATGAAGACGCTGGGAGTTTACTCCAAGCAAGGGAAGTCAAACAGGGAGGAAACAATACCCGTGCTGCTGATCTGTATTCTTCTTAGCATCCCTTTCTTTATTATTTCCGATGAGGGGACATAACAATTGTTTAAAAACTTTGACCAGCACCTATTTCCTCATCCCATTTCTCTCCCATAAAATCTTAAGTTCCTCAAGCATTAGCTCCTCTGAAAAAGGTTTTTCAGGAATATATACTTTGCAGTTAAGTAGACTCTAGTGTAATTGAAGTGTAGGGGATTCAACTAAAATGAGAGAAATAAGTATAAAAAACACAAACTTGGCTGGACTGAGAAGTTCCTTTTGGGAAGACAGGTTGAGACTAGACTGCATGGGGAGGCATGAATGATTTCTTCAGAAATAAGAAAGCTGGAAAGAATTGGTGTTTCAAGGAGATTAATTAGGAGACAACTGCAATAATAAAGACATATGCAAAATTATCAAGATATATATCTCTCGATATATATATTCAACTGCAAAAATCTAGTCCTCAAAGAGCTCACACAACCCAGCAAAACCAACCTGAAAAGATTTATGCTGAGATATATCATTGAGATTAACAAAACAACTGTATGAAGGATGTTTTTCCAAGCTTTTGGGGGCGGGGGGAGAGTCATGCACAAGGGTTCAAGAATAAGAACCGCTTCTGAAAAATTCACTGAAGTCAGGACTCTGCTACTTGCCACACAAGCATGGACATACCCTCTGCTAACCAGGGATGGTGATGGCATTATCTCCAGAGCAGGTTATGTGTATACATGAGAAACTAGGTGTGAGATCAAGAAATATTATTCACAGGGAGTTGCAAATAGCAGGAGGTATGCTTCTCATCACCTCTGAGAGTACCTGAAGGGTTAGATGCCCTTTTTCTGCTTCTACAACACTTACCCTATGTCTCCATTGCAGTAGTAGCACCATCGAGGGCTGGTGGACCAAATTCGACCCACTTCCTGATTTTGTAAAGTCAAGTCTTCCAAGAATGCAACCAGGCTAATTCGATTATGTATTGCACATGGCTGCTTTCCCACAACAGTGTTAGAGCTCGGTGGCTGTGACAGAGATGTTGTGGCCCACAAAGCCTAAGATATTTATTGCCTGGACCTTTACAGAAAGAGTTAGCTGACTCCTCCTCTGCGGCCTCACTTCTCACTTCTCAATCTTAAATTTCTCCCAAAAGCCTGTCAGACCCTTGAGCACAAATGGGTCTCTGAGTTCACTGTAACCCCCAGTTACTGTCCAAGCATACCTGGCACACAGCAGACACCAAAAACTCTAAGCTGGCTGAAGGAATACCAGGGCACAAATGATCAGATGCCCGCACATTATACTTCCATTGTTAGGCTGCATGTTAACCCAAGTATTGCCGTTAATGGGAACTTAGGTTAGAGCTGTGGTTCCCAAACTGTGCACCAACACACTCCAAAACACCAGAGCAAACTAACAAGGTTATCATTGTTAAATTTTAAATTTTTGCAGGAAACAAAGTAGTATCTGCCCAACACTGTGAGACTCTTTAGTTTAGGGGAGTTCATGGTTTCAACATTTAGTCTTGCTATATTCATTTCAGTGACATCTTATCTTTGGAGAATGGGGGAAGGGGTAGGTGGTTGCTGGAATAAAACGTAAGTACCACCCCAAAAAATTCAACATGGAAATGGAAATTAAAGTGGTGGTGTCTAATCTACTTCCAAGGTTTAAGCTGCACAGTACCCAATGGGTTCACACATCCCATCAGTAACAGGCTTTTTAAGAAAGAAAATATTACAGTTGCCTTCCATATCTCAAGAGTTCCCCAACCATAGATTCAACCAATTGTGGACTGAAAATATTTTTTTAAAATACAATAATAAAAATAGTATTAAAAACAGTATCATACAACTATTTACAAAACATTAACGTTGTATTCAGTAGTGTAAGTAATCTAAAGATGATTTAAGCTATCCTGGAGGATGTGCGTAGGTTATATGCAAATACCACCCATTTTATATATGGGACTTGAGCACCCAAAAATGTTGGTATCTACAGAAGGTCCTGGAACCTGTCCCCACAGATACCAGGGACCACCGTGGTTTTCCCCTTAAGTTGATATGCATTATTTTTCAAATTTCTACTGAAGTGTGAGGTCGTAAACACTTATTAAATTACTTAGACCCAGCTACTTCATAAGAAGAACTGTTAGGTAATTCTTTTTCTTTTAAACATATGGAGTATAATTCAGGATTAGGTAGACAAGAGGTCATCATACAAGTAAAGTTTGAGCCTCCCTTTGGTCCCCACTTCACCTGGTTTGAGATCAGGTACCCTTACTGATGCTATGTGTCCCGCCCTTCCACCCCTCACTCCCAGTCACAACCCCCCTCACCCCATTCCCTGGCAGTGTCCCACTACTGCCAATCCCTTTCTTAAAGTATTATGATACATGTTCAGGGTATGAGTGAGGGTAATTCTTTTGACTGAGAGCATGAAAAGCATTAATGAAACATTAGACACTGTGAACTAAGAAAGTCTGGGAAACTGAGTTAGAGGATAGCTCAACTGCTTAGGAGTTCCACTGTCTCATACTTTAGTCTGCATTCTATATGGAGGTGAATAATATCAAAATTTAACTTGTGCTATATTATAAACACTTATCATTGTGGATACTGAAAGATAACCAGTCCCCACAAGAACTTTTTGGTCTATTATTCACACAGAAGATTCTCGTCAATTTTTTTTCTTAATTTCTTTGCATTTCCTGGGGACTTTTTTTTTGAGTTTGAGTCTCACTCTGTCGCCCAGACTGGAGTGCAGTGGCGCGCTCCCGGCCACCGCAGCTTCGACCTGGTGGGCTCCGGCGATCCTTCCGCCTCAGCCTTCCAAGTAGCTGGAACTACAGGCGCGCGCTACCACGCCCGGCTAATTTTTTTGATTTATTGTAGAGATGAGGTCTCGCCAAGTTGCTCAGGCGGGTCTCGAACCCACGGGCTCAGGTAATCCACTCACCTCAGCCTCCCAAAGCGCGAGATTACAGGCTGAGCCACTGAGCCTAGCCCTGGGGACTTTTAAAAATAGGCCCATCCTTTTTTTTTTTCTTTTTCAGGATCCTCCATGTCTGTTTTGGTAATGTTCGTTGCAGCGAGGACTTCCTTGTTAATTCAAAAGCCTGTCCATCATCAACTTCAGCATGTCAAAACAAGTTTGCACAATTTACACCCATGCTTAAAATCTTCTAAAGGCTTCCCATTGCCTCAATATACTGTTCCAGTCCACGTGGTGGACAAAGTCTTTTGGATGGCCTCCATCCCCTACTCCACACCCCAACAGTTCCCCAAACACTCCACACTCCCATTGGTCTCAGTGCCTCCCCCAAACCACTGCCACTATGGAATGCCTGTTGTAATGTCTCTCATGCCTCCATTTCTTCCCATCCTTCAGGACTTGCTCTGTCACACTGAAGAGTAATATCTGATTACTCATATCTCACTGCAACTGAGCTGTAAGAGTAACTGGCATGTAACAGCCTTCAATAAATATTAATAAATGTCTAGCAAACAAACTTGTTTCTTGCTTCTATTACAAGGGTGAAACACAATGTTATTAAGCAACCTGAAGAACATTCCTCCAAGAGATCATTCACATGCAAGGAAACATGATTAAAAAATTACCTTCATGAAGAATCAAGAACATCTTTATTTCCCAGTACTTCTCACCAATACCAAAGATTACCTTGTTTTCTTTCTTTCTTTTTTTTTTTAAATCTCTTCCAATGTTGGGCCATAAATGGCAGTTCCTTGATTGTATAATCAAAATCTTTTCATATGTTCACTGGTCATTTGCAATGCTGTACTTTTAAACTGCTTATTCTACCATTTGCCCCTTTTTCTAATTGGACATTAATTTTTTCCTTAATGACTAATAGGAAAAAATCATAATATGCATATTAACTCTGTTATATGCATTGCAAATATATTTCCTAATTGCTTTCTTATTTTCCAGGGAGGCTTTTGTTTGACTTTCATTACATCAGATTTCTAATTTTGTCCTTTGTGGTTTCTGACCATAAAGGTCTTTCTCATGCCGACTACACAGATTATCACCTATGTTGCCTTCAAGTACATCTAAAGCTTTTAAATTTTAAGCTTTATTCCATGTAAAATTAATTGTAATGTTCAGTTGAGTCAAGGACCCACCTTCTTTTCCTGCCCTCTAATGGTTACCACTTATACCAACACCATTTATTAATTCATTCCTTCCCTCACTGACTTGAGATGTCATTACGATACCATTCCTTCTCAACTTCCAAATATGTGCTCCAGGATTGGCCTCTTCCCAGTTACAGGCTATTCATTCACTTGACAATTTATTGCTTATTATACAAATCCATTCAAGTGAGGTTGCTTCAATAATGACAAAATATTCTGATGGAACATATCCACTTGCACAGACTTCTCAAATCCTCTACAGGTAAAGAATTAAGTTATTTCTGCTCCAAGCCTGCTCTCTCATGCCCCAGTCCCAGCCTGTGACATTAGTGTCTTCTGGGTCATCCAAGCTAAAGTCACCCTTGACTTCCTTCTTCCTCAACCCTCTTACCTACTTGCCAATTTAAACTCCAAAACAAGTCGTGACTCTTACTCCTATTCTCTCCCCCAATTTCCATTTTCACTGTTCTGGCTCAGGCCCTCATCACCTCTGACATGAGTGAATGCCTAGCTTAAATAGTATCTGTATCTCTAACCCTATCATTCTTTCAGGCTCCAGTCAAACATCAGGAGGCTGTCTCACCAACAGCTCAGACATCTATCCACCCTCAAATGCACTCATTTACTCCACGATTCTTTTCTGCCTCCCCTACTCCTTTCCTGGGGGCATCTCTGTCTCTTGGCTCTCATGCTGACCACCACGTGCAATCAGATACAATATCCACTTGGGGTGTTTGTCATGTCATACTAGGTATTATGGAGATTATTCTCTCCTTTCTTTCCACCCCCCTTTCCCTTTAATTATAAGCTCCCTAAGAGCAGAGCTTTGTCTTTATTTACAATATTCTTGCATTTAAGAGTGCTTTATACCCACCACATACTCAAGATTTATTTGGAGATTGAAGCAAATCCATCCAAATGGAGTCCCCGATAAGGACTTGAGGACTTATGACTACAAATCTCAGCTCTGGACCATTATACTAAACTACACAATGAGGAACTGAGCTGGATTCAGGAGTCTTGGACTCTAGTCCCTATTCCACCACAGAACAGGTGACAGGTTGGGGACTGCAGACAGATAGCCTAACATCTCAGGTTTTAATTCTCAAATTACACAACTGTGACCCGGGGTTTGCTTTCCCTACTTTAAGTAGCATAAGAAACTTAGAGTTGTTCTACTTTTAGGACACCTTGCGTGTTACCTCTACAAACTGGTATGTATACAGTGTGATCAAGAACGCTGTTCTCCCCCCACATGTTGCTACTGGGAGAAATACCACCTGCTCTACCAAGCACTTCCACTACTCATATCATGACAAAGATCAGATGGTATACATTCAGGGAACAAATGGAAAATAACTGCCGTTTTACTGTTCTCCTTCCAAGTCTAAGTACACTTTTAATTGGCCAAACTCTTAACTCAGCAGGTGCAAACCCAAACATACTCCATGAGCCAGCCAGATGAAGTGTGTGGAGCCTGCCGCATGACACACGGCAGCAGGTGCCTCTTATGTCTATATAACACCACGTATGATGGGGCCTGTGCACCACAGACCTTCCAGTTTTTCAAAAAGAGCTGGACATCCAGGTTATTGCTTTTAGTTTTTGGTTTTTGTTTTAGTGTGAAATCTCCTTATTTTTAAATGCTGGCAACTCATTCCAATTTAAAAAAAAAAAATACTATGTGGGCCAAACAAAACACATCTGCAGGCCAAAAACAGTTCTCAGGGAGCCAGTTAACAAACTGTCTCAAAATGTATTGGCATTAAAAAATTCTTCTTGCTGTTGTAATGATCTTAAAATATAAGACTTAGATTTTAATGCACAGATACTGACCAAAATGTGCCTGAATGTTTTCTTAACATTCTTTATGGTCAGAATGCGAAAGCTTTCCACTCTAAAATAATTCAACTTTTTCTTTATGTCATTATTTAATCTCAGATATCAAAAACCTAAGCATCATTTTAGATTATAAATGCTTCTCAAAAAATAAAAAAGAACAAAATAAACCCTTTGGCTTCAGACTACGGTCTACAATGTCTTCAAAGCAGGTGGAAGCACACTGCTTTACCTTAGGTTCATTTGAGTCTGCTACAGAGAGTGGAATAGAGAATGAAGAACCTAACACAAAATTGATTTGGCAAAACAACTTAAGAAGAATTCTTGTCAAGAAAGCAGATTCTACAGACCAGAGACCTGTGAGCTTGATATTGACCTTGAATAAGATTATGGAAGATATTAAGAAAGGGATCCTATAAGCTGATCACAGACCTTTGCACATCAGCCCAACTTTACCCCCTGATGAGACAAACTGCTGAACTGGGACAGCAAAGGTCACAAACAGACAAATATGTTGGTTTGAACAAGATCTTTTCTAATACCTGAAAGATGTGTGTTAGCAAGATAAAGTCATTCAGAGAGTGAAAGGGTTGCTTTCACCACGTGATCAGCCTCATTCAAGGAAGAGTGCTAATTGATGAATGATGTCAACCTGGACAAGTGATACAGACAGACATGGAACAGTTTGGTTTTTCTTGACATTTTCATTAATGAATTGGATGAAGATATGAGAATCACATTCACTTAATCTGGGGATGAAAAAATGGGCAAAATAGCAAATATTTGGGATATAATAATAAAGATTCCAACAAATAAATCCAATAAAACCAAGTTAGCATAATTTCAGGTTCCAAAATGAAATGGTAATGTTGATAACAACTGCACACAAAAAACAGGCAAATCCAGATTGTAGAAGATGTGATTGCAGCAACGTGGGAAAAATCACAAAAAAGTGGTTAATGAACTGGGTCAATATTGTAATGTGATCTCAAAAATAATAATAAGAGGGATAACTCTTTTGTCTCCTCACTTTATCTGACAAACAATGTCTAAAATCCTGTCCTCCAGTGGTATTAAAACTGGAGGATTCATTTTTAGTATGAAAAATAGTAAGTATATCATCTAATATTAAGGTATTATTAATATGGAACTAAACACTTATTGTGGATTTTGTTACTGCCCAAATCATTATAAGTTCTTGCTTCAATATAAATCTTTCTCTAAGTATTCTCATCCCATCTCACCACAGGTGCAAGCTACTCCCTATTTTATAATACTGCCCACATGTAGGGATGTTTAGAGACTTGAGGGTAAGATATCAATATCTGTGTTCAAGATCTTTAAACACACTGAATGCTTTTTTACTATTTAAGTTTAATCAGAAGCTTTATAAAAAGGACACAGTGGAAGGAGCATAAGGGATGCTTTTAGTCATTACTACAGCCTGTGTCACTGCCTTGACTTTATTAGGGAAATAAGACAAGTCTCCAGCCAGGCCTCGTTGGAGCCTCTTCTCGGCCTGCACAATTGCATGTTCCTAACTGGCCTCCAGATTCCCAATTTCTCCAAGCACAAATGTTGGTCTTGCATGCCTGAAATCCTAATGACTCTTCCTAGCCTACTGGGAGAGGCCCCAACTTGAACATGGCATTAGGCTCTATGTTGTTTCACGTGAGCTTAACTCCAGAGCCCCATCTCTGCCCACCTCTTCACACTGCCTGTGCTCAAGTCCCATAGCACCAGGTTCTGTCATCCCTGTTAAAGCACACATGGAACCCTCTACCTGGACTGTCTTTCCCACTCCTCTTCCTTGTCCCTATAGTAAATATCAACTTGTTCTTCAAATCTCAGCTCACATCGCTCTACATCCAGCCTTCCCCAGTGTTCTCAAGGAATAATGTATACATCCCTGTTAGTACACATCATCTAGCAATGGTTAATAAAACTATCTTTCTCACCAAACTCAGCGTAATCATCTTTCCCTGAGGAAAACTATGTGTGACAAAAATGACAGTGTTAATATACTTAGGATATACAAATGGATAAAAAGGATATTAAAACAAGAGGGACACATTCAACAGAAATAAAAATATGCGATTCACACAGGAAGAAATACATAAACAGGCAATAAACATGAAACCATATTTCCACTACTAATTGGAAAAGATTAATGAGAATAATGCTGAATTCTGCCCAGGGCAATGTGGAGAAACTAGAACCCTATCTGTAGTTGTATAAGGTGATACAACACATGCTCCAGGGAGGTCTGAGCACTCCATCTGCATCCTCACAACCCTCCAAGGAGGTTCAGTATTTTTAACACGTCATACATACACACGAGGAAACAGAGAGAGTAAGTGATCTAGCCAAGACTCATGGCTTGTAAGGAGCAAAGCCAGAATTTGAATCCAGGCTTGTGGCAGTGACTCCAGTCTGAACTGTAAGTCATTATGTCATGATGTCTTTCTGATCAAATGCCTTTGACTCAATAACAGAAATAATGATAATGATGAACCAAGGCTACAAATATTTATTGAGAGCTCATAATGTGCTAGGCTCTGCACCAAGTATTTCACATGCAATTTATAACCCATTCTAGGAAATTTTCCTCAGGAGGTATTAGGCAAGATTTCAAGATGATGCTCACTGAATAAGCTCCATAATTTAAGTGAAAAGAAATCACCTGAATGTCTATCAATTTGGGATTGATTAAAGAAGATGACACCTCAGATGACACCTCGACATGACTCCTAGCCCACTTCTCTTTTGTTGTCCTCTTACTAACTTTTCAAAAACCATGTTAATTTAAATGAAATTTTTATGTAGTAACTTTAAAATTGAGCCTACTGACTTTTCCCAGATGTATATACAACTTTCTACCTGACTCCTCTCCAGGTGCGCACACAACTTGTACCTCCAAGTGTCAGAGGTTTCTCAAACTGTGTATGTTCAGAACTGATTCTTGACTCCAAACCCTCCTCAACTTGTTCTTTCCCTAGCCTACCTCCTCTCAAAATATGCCTAATTTATTCAAGCAAAAAACCTAGCAATCATCCTTGATGTATCCCTTTCCTTCACCACCAGCCTCCAAGCCCTTCCCACATGCTACCAGCTACACCTTCAAATGCATTTGGAAGCCAGTCACTACCCATCGTACTTGTTGCTATTCCCTACTTAAACATACCAACCTCTCTGCCTCAACTGCTATAAAAAAAAACTCTAAAGTGGTCCTCTTGTTTCTATTCTTGCCCTTATCAATCCATTCTGCACAAAGCAGCCAGAATAACCTTTACCCATCAGATCACGTCCTCCCCAGTTTAAAACCATCTAATAGATTCTCACCATAAATGCACCCTATACTCTCTCTCTCCTGTGACCCTGTCAAGCCCTTTATCCCCTTTCACACTCTTCACACACTCCCCTCTCTTCAGTCACTGGCTTCCAGCCACTGAGGCCTACTATTCCTCACAAGCACCAAGCTTGGTGCCCTCAAGGTCTCTGCACTTGCCATTGCTACCATGGGGGTCCTTCTTCCTCTGTTAGGTCCCCACTATTCAAGTCTGAGTTAACACTCACTTCCTTAGAAAGGCCTCTCCCCACCAAATCCCACAACACAATCACACGCTGCTCATTTTTATTCCTGCAGAGCACGCCTCAATATCTGGAATTACCTAGGCACATGTGATTCCTTGCTGGCTGTCCATCCCTCCCCAACTACAAGGTGAGCTCATGAAGGCAAAGATGTCATTGTTCTTCTTTAGCATGATATCCCCCAGATGCCAGAAAAACTGCCTGGCATGTGAAATGTGTTCAGTAAATATTAGTTTAAAAAATGGATGAATTAATAAATTGGATATAGTACATAATTATGTACCACAGAAAAGATGATTAATGTAAGTTAAACTCTTAAAATCAGGGTACAAGAAAGTATGCATGTATCACTGGAACCGTGGTTTAACATATTTAGAGATGCAAACATATATATACTATGCCTAAAAATTAATCTAGAAGGATACACAATAGAATGTTATCTGGGCTTATCCTTGAGTGATGGATGATACTGAAAATTTCTTGTATTTTTACTTATATTCCCTGAACTTCCTTAATTTTCATAAAATAAACATTTTAAAACTTTTATAATTTTTAAAATGCTACTTCTATTTTTTGAAAAATAACAAACCAAAAAATTTTTTAAAATAAAAAATAACAATCCAATATAAAAATAATGAATAACTAATTCACAAAATAAAAACAGCTAATAAGATAAACAAGTAGTTTATTTCCTAGTACTCAAATGTGGAACAAAATGTTATAAACTATATAAAAAGTCTTTTTAAAAAGTTGTTTTTACTCGATAAAACAATTTTAAGGAAAGAGTCTGAAACTTACTGGAGAAGAGGAAGAAAGCAACTTTATGCCTAAAAATATTTATAGCAGTTCTATTAGAAAAGCTGAAAACAACGTAAAAGTTCAAATTATGGTTCATCCAGGGAATGAAATCATCAATACATGCTAAAGTCTCTGTAGTAACATGAGGAGACATCGCATATAACTCTACATGAAAAGATGGGGAACAAAACTGGATGAATATCCAGTATCTCAATATATGAAAAGAAAATGTTATAGTTGAAAACTAGTAACTTGCAGGCCTTGCCTTTATGTGTTTTGTTTAAAGGAAGTGGGGGGCACACCTCATCAACAAGGGTACTTGCATAATGAACATCTGTATACCTAACCCGGAATTGTACCCTATATCTTTAAAATTAAAAATTAAAAAACAAAACAAAATTTGAATTAGTTGCCAATATTCCAAAATAGAGTATTTGAAAATCAAAATCCAGGAGCTCTGGAAATACTCATTCTACATCCAACAGGACAATAATGAACTCTAGGAAAGAGCAGCCACTCCTTTAGTAGAACGTGTATTCTAGAGGTTTTCATCATTCTTATTGGTCCCCCAAACCAAAACAAGTTTCAGTTGCCATTTACCATCTAGATTGCCATTGTTGTCTCTCTTGTAATAGGAAGAAAGTGAAATATTTCTGATTGTCTCTATCAAAAGCATAAAGACAAAAGGCAGACCCCCTTCATCAATTTATATGACCTCTGTTGTCCCTGCAAGCATTTGAATTTTTGATCCCAGTAGAAGCTGTGGAATGTGTGAGTATAGCACTCACAGCTCTGACTGTTTGTAAGTGAGCTGAGAAGTTCCAAAACAGAGTCATCTGTAATTTTATTGAAGCTGGCCTTCAGGAAAGGGTGAGGTGGCTAAGTCCTAAGTCTAGCCCACAGCCCAGTGTCTACATGTCAACAGTTTGGTTGCTCTCCGCCTGCCATGGAGATATCTCATTAAAATGATAGAATATTTGTGAAAAGTGCCCTCTTTCCCTCCAAAAAGAAAGCTAATTGCTGGTTCCAGTGGGGACAGGGGAAGTAAAGTGGCCCATGGAAAGCAACAGTATAGATAGAAAAATGTGAGCTAAATAAAAATAAAATGGTGAGTTTGCTGCTGGCTCCAATCTGTGGTGTGACTTAACCTCCCATGAATTCTACCCAGGAACAACAACAAAAATGGTTCAAGAAATTGTCTTCTTTTATTTGCCTGTATGAGGGAAATAAAACCCAAGGTTAGAATTTGTCATGAAGGTTCCAAGATATATCTTTCATGACTACCGAGGGTCTACTTTATATCAAAATATTTACAACTGTTGACAACTTAAAACAACATTGTCCCTCCATAAAACTAATGCAGCTTTACATGCTGTTAAATGGAAACATTATTTTTAACTACAATCCTGTGTGCTTAGTGACAGCAATAGTTCTGAGAAATGTGATGTTAGGCAATTTCATTGTTGTGTGAACATCATAGAGTATACTTATACAAGCCTATATGGTATAGCCTACTACACACCTAGGCTGTATCATACATATACCTTATTGCTCTTGGGCTACAAACTTATATGTTACTCTACTGAATACTACAGGCAACTGTAACACAGTGATAAGTATTTGTGTATCTAAACACATCTAAATACAGAAAAGGTACAGAAAAAATATATCATAATCTTATGAGACCACTGTCATATATACAGTCTGTCACTGATCTAAACATCATTCTGCAGTGCATGACAGTAAATGCTTTATTGCCCTCGTCCTTCAGTAAGATTATGTGCTGAAATTTCTCAAGTGGAATATTTATAAATTCCATGCATCCTAGATTTATAAGGAGGAACCCATTCTCAATAATTTTATTGACAAAAGATTATCTCAAAAAGACATGGGTCATACTTAAGTAATGAAAGACTATCCTTCACAGAAGATATATGGTAGCAATTTAGAGCCTATTAGCCCAGGATATTCTCATAGTTGTATAACATAGTCATCACTAAATCATCTGTGGATGACTATAAAGTGAAATAACCTAGTCTGCTCCTCATATGCAGTAGTTTGTTGAGTAAGCAGGAGGTAATGTTTGTGTTCACTCAAAAGTAACATCACAACAAAATTCCTTTTACAAGTGCAGGAGAGGAAATTAGGACTACTTGACACTTAACTGTGGGAACCATCTATTTATTGAGTGGGCTTCCTGACTCTAAATTGTACCAATCACTTCCATATGTCATTTGAGGGGCAGGGACATGTCTGTCCAGGGCACTGCTGCAAATCTGATGCCTACTCAGTGCCTAGCAAAGAAAAAGCACTCAATAGCAAGTTATTGAATGAATGAGTCACATTTCACTCTAACAATTCTATAAAAGGAAAGGAAGATCAGACCCCAACCCTTAAAAACTCATACAGGCTTATTTAAGACAACAAAAGGAAAAGAAAACAAAGATAGTCAATTCAAAATAAAATTTATTGGCAACAGAAAACATTTCCGTTTTAAAGTTAATAAAACTCAACAAAATATTTCCCAGTGGCCAGAAGCAACAAAATATTTTGTCAGAATGCCCTAAAATGCTTCTCATGACAGTTTGATATAACTTATAAAATGAAATTATTCTACTATTCTTCTGGCCTTAATCATCAGATTAGTGAGGTCAAGGTAACATTTATCAAATACTTAGTCCCTGCAGGCACATGAGCTGTATATTATTATTTCATTCTACAGTTAAGGAAACACAAAACTTGCCCAAGTTCACACAACCAGCAAATGGGAAATAGAATCTAGTTCTAGACCTTTTACCACATGGCAGGCTTGACATATTGGAAATTCAGGAAAGTAAAAAGAATAACAGTTGTAATTTCAACACACAGACAACCTCACCTAACATTCAGCCTATAATCTTCCTGGTATTTTCCTAACATAATATGAAGAAAATTGTACACACACACATACACACACCCACACCCACAAAACCTTCCGAGAACAAACCAAAAATTTAGATCAACTCACCACACTTTCACAATCTGCTTTTCAGTTTACAGATTTTGAGTATCTTTCCACATCAATAAACACCCTACATCACTATTCATGGAAAGTATTCCATTACACCAATATATCACAGTCCATTTAATCAATCTCCCTATCATTGAGCATTTAAGTTGTTTCTAGTTTACAAGTATTATAAACAAAGTTACAAAAAGCATTATTGAAAATTAGAGGGTTTTTTTTTTTTTTTTTTGCATGTACATTTTTGTGGTGATTGCTAGAATCTGGAGGTGAGTTTTTTCCAAACATCAGCGGGACCCCTCCCAATTTTGGTACACTCCACTAAGTGGACTTCCCACAGAGTTAAGATTCACTGTGGGAGGAGAAAGGTACAGACAGGAGTAGGGTGCACACATGCATTATGTGGGTGAAAACCAATGCTAAAGGTTGGTCTCTGTACACATGCTTCATTGTTTTTCCTTAGTTTAAATTCCTAGTGGCAGAAATGCCTGACTAAGGGACAGGACACATTTTTGAGGCTTTTGATGAATAATACAAAATTGTCCTCCTGAAAAGTTTTAACAATTGAAACACTCACCAGCAGTCTTTGAAAGTGACAATTTCCAAAACCCTTCAGTTGGCTAGATTTGTTTTTAAACAATCAAATCCCCACATGGCCATAAACTTAAAAAAAAAAAAAAGAAAAAAAAAACTGTTGTTAAAGCACACCTAGAAAAACATCAAAATTCAGACAATAAATGCTAGATTTTAAAGTTTGCATGTTTTCAAATACAAAATATAAAACGTAATGATGCCAGAAACATACACTGAACTTACAGAACGACTATCAGAAAATGCAGTGAAACCTGACTCTGAAAGGATGCCAGACTAAGAAGTAAAACACTACATCCTCACTTGCCTGTCTGGCTTAAGAGTTTTTGTTTTAATAGCAATATGCTCTATTTTTTAACAAGACACTCATGAACATGTATATTCTTTCAAATTTCATAAGTATTATCTTATAGCAAATGCAGCAATTTGAAGTCCTTAAAATTCTTTTAGATATTCATTTATTCAAAAAAAGATCTGAATGCCTACTATGGGCTGCACACTGTTCTAACGCTAGGGACACAGCAGTGAACCCCACAAAGTTGCTGCCCTCAAGGAGTTGCTGTTATTCTAGAGGGGAGCTCAGAACCCTGAAGTTAAGAGTCAGCAAATTATGCTTACAATGCCATTCAGGAATTCCTGGGTTATTAGGCAAATTATAAAACCTTTGGGTCTACGTTCCTTTGTCTGTAAATTTAAGAAGTTGACTAAATGATCTAAGGGCCTTTCCAGCTTTCAATCAAATTATATACTTTCTTTGATTTTGTTTGAATGCTTAATTTTCTATTATTCACAAGAGCTTTGAGTGTTTTAAGTTATACATAGTTTCTCCACAAAATCAGACCCAGGCTCTTGCAAACAAACAATTTTATATCTACAGTAAAATTTTGGTGATCCAGGCACCTTCAAGGAATAAATACATGAAGAAGCTCCAGTTCGATGAAGACTGATGCTCTCAATTTTGTTTCTTTGGAGAGGTTTCTACGATGTTCTCTCCTCCTTCACTGTGTACTGCACTATGAACACTAAGGCATGAAACATGGCATGGCAGCAGGTCTCCAAGCCTGCTGCATGGAAATAGCTGGCACCGGTCCCAGGGGGACCAGGGAGTCCTCAGGAGCTGCAGCCTAAGTCTTAGTGGCACTCTCACTTCTGTCCAACTTTACCCAACCTCAACCCAACCTTCTGTGCACTGTCTACCAACTCACTGCCCCATAACAATTAGAAATGGGAACCACTACTTCTGTCACCTCTTTTTATTTTCCACCAGATGTTCCAGCCACCACCACTTCAACTGTCCTCAGATCAGGGTCTCCTAGGAACAACCTGCTTTGGGGAGCAGTTAGAAGAAGGCATAGCAAAGGGCCTCAATATCCCAAGGCACTCTCTAGGGAAAAGCCACGCCAACACTTTTAGGAAGTAGTATCACTTCCTTGTGGCCTCTAAGGATACTGCCACTTAATAACATAGATACATACTCTCAAATGTAGGCAGAGTGATTCCAATTCTTTCTCTGCATATGCCTTGTAAACCATAAGAACAGCCAAGATTTTTCCACCTCTGTGCAAAGTACATGAGAAATTCACCCACCAGGAGTTTTTCCTCAAACTCCAACATGAAACCATAAATGAGTACCTAATTAACACAAGCTCTGCTCACCTTAGCAACATCAGCAGCAGCAGGCTACTAGGAAAAATGTGTGTTGTCATCTTAGACAATGAAGGCAAATGTGGAATCCCTGCATTTCGCAAAAGGAAATGTAAAAGAACTGGTAAAAGTACTTTACCTCAGGCATCTAAGTCTCTAAATTTACCACAACCAGCTGCTACAGGCTTCTACTATTTGCCTGAAGAGCTTTGGCTGTGTCAGGAGGAAAAGACATAGGCTGCTTTAGTTTAGACTGAGGAACTAAAGAAACCACCCCTTATTTATAATTTGTACAAAACTTAAGAGGAAAAAAAGACCAATTAGAAAGGAAATTAAAAAGTTAAAAACCCTTGTTCCATAAGATCACAAAACTCCTGATAATGAACAGGAACCCAAAAGTCACAGTCCAAAGAGTGACAACAGATTCTTATTAGACATCTGCAACAACTGCTTGACATCAAACTCATTTCCCAAGCTTTTAAGTAATATAAAGGACGTATATTTAGAATGACAAAAAGATTAGGAGCTGGGAAAAGGAAATGCCACAAGTTCCTGCTATTCCCTACAATAGGGCAGGCACACATTTCTCCCATGAGAATCAGAGTATCTACTTAAAGTACATATATTTTATCTGCTCATTAGTCTGCCATCTGTCCTCAAATAATTAAAACATTCTATATACAAAAAATGGGGGCATCTTTGAACTCACAGGCTTATGCAAATGGCTACTCCATTGAACTAAAAGATGAAAATGCTAACTAAATCTCTCAGACATCATTGTAATTTACTGGAAAAGGTGTGTTTTTAAGGTTTCACACTTGAACTTCATGGAAGAGCAGTCAAGTGTAACTGACTTAAAGCAATAATTTGACTAAAGCAATAATTTGAAAGAGAGTGTTAACGGTATAACAGATTTGGTAATGTCTAAGGCCAGAGCCAAGCTGGAAAACTGAGATCAAAGACTCCCAGATCTAAATATTTTGACCAAAAGCGGGTAAGATTATTTCTTAAGCTGTCCAATTATCCATGTACTCAATAACGATTCACACCCATTCAGCAACAGAGGCGGTGCCTGGTGCTGTGGATGCTATGGGAACCGAGCAGGTTGCTCCTGCCCTCCTGAGGAACTCCACCACCCAGCCCTTGCCCCCACTTCTGTAAGCATTTCTTGCACCACTCCCAGTCCCCTCTCTTGCCTGCCTGCCGCTCTTCCCTTCCATACCATCATCAACTCCAGTCACTCGGGAGTTGACGGAGTCCTCTATCTCTCAGGCATGCAAGGCTCAGTCCCACTACAGGGCCTTTGCACTTGCCCTTCCCTCTGCTGAGCCACTCTTCCTTCAGATCTCCAACTCTAGGCTCAGACCTCTCCCCACCAGAGGAGCTTCTCAGGCCACTCGGTCTAAAACAGCAGCCCTTGCCCTGTTGTGTTACCGTTGCGTTACTTTTGTAGTACTTATCACTGCCTGGTATTATCTCCTTTATTGTGTCTTTGCTTTTCATCCATCTCCCCCACTTACATGTAAAACTCATTATAGCAGTCTTTCTGCCCTGTGCACTGCAATATTTTAGTCCCTAGAAACAGATGCTTAATAAATACCTATTTAAAAGAACAAACACAGGCAATGTTGACAGTTTTGTATCACAATGACAGGTACCACAAATCAAAGGAAAAAGAAAGAGAACATCTCAAATGCTAAAACACTTGTTTAAAAATTACCTTAAAAGATTTTTTAAAAGTTCATCACAGCTTATACTCATCTTAAAAACAACTCTCAAAAATAAGCATAATGGATATCTAAAGCTCAGCGTTGGCTAATGGTTACACTTTACAATGTATTAGGCTAGCATTAGCATTACTTCTACAATGTATTCTTTTTTTAAAAGCATACTGAGACCCCAAATTTTCATTTTAAAAAAAGAGCAAGAGCTACATGTTTTTAAAAAGCATCTTTCGGCCGGGCTCGGTGGCTCAGCCTGTAATCCCACACTTTGGAAGGCCGAGGTGAGTGGACTGCCCAAGCCCGAGGGTTCGAGACCCACCTGGGCAACTTGGCAAGACCTCATCTCTACAATAAATCAAAAAATTAGCCGGGCGCGCCTGTAGTTCCAGCTACTTGGAAGGCTGAGGCAGAAGGATCGCAGGAGCCCAGCAGGTCGAGGCTGCAGTGGCCGGGAGCGGCCACTGCACTCCAGTCTGGGCCACGGAATGAGACTCCAACTCAAAAAAAAAAAAAAAAAAGCATCTTTCCCCATAAGAGTAGTTAAAAACCCTCTCACAAACTGGAAAATTTGAAACCATATTATACCAACATTAAAATGAGATACTGGTGATATACAGAAGGTTGGGGATTTTAGTGCCTAATGGCAAACATATTTTATGAAACATAAATCGCTCTCATCTTCAATTTAATCAAAAGTTCAAGACTTCTCTCCATGTTCAAAAATATTTAAGCTCTTAAAGTTTTCCTACAGATCATTCTTAAAATTTTGTATCTTATCCTTTCATTCTTTTGTTGAAACAAACAGCTAAGTTGTTACTCAAGGAATATGACTTTAGTCACTGACCATCATGGCTCACACTTCATGGCAAAGATGCTATAGATCCTTATGGATCACTTATATATGAAGTTATATAAAAGCAAACAGTGTATACTGCGGAGAATGCTCATTTATTTCCTGGAAGGTGCGATAGATCCAAAGATGCCATAGATCCTTATGGATCCTTATATATGAAGTTATATAAAAGCAAACAGTGTATACTGCGGAGAATGCTCATTTATTTCCTGGAAAGTGATGTAAGGAAGCAAATTACTACTGCCATTGGGCCTTTGGGAATAATTGAAATCCACTTAAAAACCTCAAAAACTGATGCTTTATAACAGTTTCACAGCAAAATATTAGAAACAACCTACATATATCTCAATAAAGAGGTTAAATAAATTATGGTTCATCCCTAATGGAGTACTCAGCAGCTGTTAGAGGATGAGGCAGCTCTGTAGTTACAATGGAGACTGCCATGATTTGGTACTCTGTGGAAGAAAAGCTGGTGCAGCATATACAATGGGTCCTCATCTATAGAAAGACAAATAAGAAGAGCACATACAAAATGTTTCTATGTGCACAGACTATATCTGGAAAGACAAAGACATGAAACAAGTAACCCTGGTTCCTAGGGAGGAGAACCAGGTGCTGTGGGACACGGTGGGAGGGAGGTATACTTTCTATTCTATACCTTGGCATACCTATTGAATCTCCTCTTGCCTGTCCCACAAATTAATACAATATATTTAATATAAAAATAATTTATACTATTACCAGCATACTCATCAAAGGCGACTATTTACAAGCAAAAGTTTTCAAAAATCATAAAAGTTTTGCTCAACAGCAGAGTCCCTGATTCTCATTTCTCAGAAGAGAATCCAAGTCTCCACCAATTAGAGAGGCATGCTTGTGATCTCACCTATTACAAAGAAAGAAGCCTCAATTCAATTCTTAGAGGGGAAACTGCTGCTCAGTTCACCTTGAAAACATATTTCATATTGAAATTGAGCTTGTAACTCCCTAATGAAGGCTCCAAATGAACAATTTCCCCCTGGCTATAAAACAGAAAGTCAACCTAAGTAACAAGCAAGAGGACAGTCTCAAGCTTTTAAAAACACAGACTATACTTAGGTTTCCTTTCCTCTGCCAGGCTTAGACAAGAAACCCTCTGATAATAGTGAAATGATTTGTGGTAAAATAATCACATAAGGGGAGAGGCAAGTCACATTTGCACTGAAAAAATGCTTTAATTTTTCACTTGTGGGGGAGGGAGGTTTGCTTTTTATTTAACGTCTGACCACTTTTTTTGGACCTTTGACTAAATGATACTAAGTCACATTAATTTTACTCCAAGCAAAAAAATTGTTTAATTAAAAACACATCTGAAACTGAACACAAACAAATCGGAAGGCAAACTTTAAACTGAAACTCTTCTGTTGAAAATGTATCGTAAAAGAACACATAAGAAGAAATGCAAGGAACTCATTTCCATATAAACGCCATTCAATAGCAGTACAGGCTATATCAATATTTGTCTGCATTAAACACACACATACAAAAAGCAACTCAAAGATACCCAACTGCAAACAGAAGCCTTCATATATATTTTAGTAACGGAATGTGGGGAGCAAAATCACATTATTCAAACCCATACTTAAATCCTGAACAATTGATGTGCAGTTTTGTGTTGGTCAGAACTATGAATCCAGCTTTGTGTTTTTGCACAACATATCAGAAATGGCATCGTTCACAAAGCCTAACTTTGACGGCCAACACTTGGATTTTGGGTTTAATCAGCACAGCACCTTCGGGAGTACGTATATAAAAATTACAGCTAAGTCAAATGCACCATAAATACAGATAGAACTAGTTTAAAGAGGAGCTGGAGTTCAGGGACACGGAATCACTTGGCAGGTCACACCTCTAAAGAAAAGAAATGTTAAAGCTTCTTCCCATCCCCCAGGTAACCTCTGGCCTCAGAACTCACTGCCCTCCACCGGGCAGAAGTTCGCGGCGAGGGGGTCGTTGTCCACCAGGACCCGAGGGGGACCCAAGGACGCGCAGAGAGCGGCGCGACCCGGAGCAGCACCCCCAGGAGCCAGGCATCTCTGACGCTTCCCAGACCCGGGGCTAGGGCCGGCCGGAGGGTTGCCCCTCACCCTGCCCGGGCCGCCTGGCGCTCGCGGCTACGCGCCCACGGGAGCCCGCTCCAGGCTCCGCGGCTCCGGCTCCCCGCGCCGCGCCCGCCCGCCCCCAGGCACTCACCGGCCGCTCCCGCGCCGCTATCTCGCCATCCCCGGCCGCCGCCCCGGGGCTGCCCAGAGTCCGCAGCCGCCCGGGGGCTGGAGCCGCCAAGGAGGGGGGCCGGGCACAACCCGCCGCCGCCTCCACCGCCGCCGTCCCGCCTCCCCAGTCCCAGCGCCGGGCTTCTCGAGGCGGCCACGGGCGAGGGCCAGCCCGCTGCCCTCCGCGAACCCCGGGAACCGCCGCCAGAGCCGCCCAGAGGCAAAGGTAACGGCGACGGCCACGGCCACGGCCACGACCGAGACGCTCCAGCGAGGACTGCGGCGCGCGGGGGCGGTGCCTGCACGCCGCTCGGCGGGGGGCGCTGCGGGCCCGGCCCCGCCCCCGGCCCCGGCCCCGCCCCGCGCGCCCCCGCCCCCGCCCCCGCCCCTCGGACTGGCCGTGCGCCTCTAGCGCGCACCCGCGAGGCCGTCCCGGGGCGCGGAGGAGCGCGGCCGCGCGCGCGGGGCCCTGGACGCCGAGGGTGGCGCTTCCTCGGAGACTTGGGTGGCGAGGCCGGTCTCAGAAGGTCACGGCAGAGCGGGGGAGGGCGGCACGGCCGAGCCGGTGCAAATCCTCGGGACAGGCCTGCGGAACGCGCGGCGGCCTTGCGGCAAGGACGGTGACTCCCCAAACACCGTCTTCGCTCACCGCAAACATTGCGTGGAGGAGAGGAAATCGTGGGGCGGTGTTTTAGCCATCTCTGTGACTACAGTGCACGCGAAAACCAGCTCCTTGGGCGGGGGGCGGGGGCGATTGTTTAGATTTTAGGTTTTACAAGTTACCCAAATTGTCCCCAGGGCCACGGCGCTGCCGTTCGGGTCACCCTCCTGCTCCCTGGCAGCCCAGGAGAGCCCGCGGGGCACACCGAGAATATCCTGGAGCCATCTAGTCTTGCCTCCAAGGCGTGGTGGGCTTATTTGTGCGAGGAAGAAACGGATCCCTTAATGGGGTGAGATTTTTCCTCTGTGCATTGTTCCCATTTCCGCAGTTTCACTTGGCCTCGGTTTTCTTCCAGTGTAATGTACCAAATGAAATTAGCTGGAGAGCGTTTGATGGCGGAGAATCATGGTTTGAAGATGTTTACGCTCTGTGCCGGACGCGTTTGATGGTGTTCTATTCGGCACAATTAATTTTGCAAAGTTCAGAAATGTGCCAGATAGAGCCCCTGGCACGCAGAGTCAGGGCTCTACAGACACACCTTCAATAGGAAGTCGGCTTGTTTGTTTTATCTGTGATTTATTTGATGCACCAGTACCAAGGCCATAGTGGTTTTTAAAGACCTTTGGATGAAATTCCAAAGCAATTTATAAAATGGCAAAATGAGACTTATTTTCTAAAATAACTTTTCCCTGTTGATAATGTAACTAAAATGGGCAACAAAACATCTGAAAGTACATAGATTGAAAAGTAGAACCCCAAACAAAAATATGTGTTTCACAGCAAGATATGGTCCCTACTAGTGTCCTAATGGCCAACTCCATCCCTGTGGGTATTTTTAACACTAAAACCAACCACTATTTGTTATCTCTTAAGACCTTGTTTGGAATTTTATATGTACTTGAAACCCCGTTTAAGATGTTCACCCTTAATCTTGAGTCCTTGGTAGTTTGGGAAATTCATCATTATTCATGTTGGAAAATCCTGTAACTGTCTTTTCCATTAGGCACAGGACGTAAGTTCACAGTAATTTTAGGGACCCACAAAAAAATTTTAATTTCTTTTTGAATCAGAAGAAAAAAACTTATGCTTAAGGAAGTATTTTAATATATCAATATACCAGGGTGCCAAAAAATGTAAACACGTTTTAAGAGATATTATCTATGTATTACTTTTAGTTTGCCATAATCAGAAGTGTCTGGATCCTGATGGTAACCACTTTGAGCATCTCTTGTCATTGCACAAATGTGACTTGTATTCATCTTTTGTTATTGGTAGATATGATTACACTTTTAATACAGTTTTTTCCTTTCTTAAAATGCGTATACATTTTTGGCACCCTCTGTATTTGTCTTTTTAGTAATGCAATCTTAAAATATAACTTTTTTTTCTAATGGAGTAAGGGGCTCAACAAAGGCAAAATGTCTAGGGTACAAGAAAAACATGATGCGGTCTTGTTGCCTGGGGTTGAAAAATCCCTTTCCATGAGAAAAAAAATAGTTTTAAGCACGTTGCGTAAAATGCTGACTTCTGTGGCCTTGTTTCATATATATATATATATGGAGAGAGAGAGAGAGAGAGAGATTTGGAGTATTAATAATTCACTGGCATTGTCTAGCATTGTCCATTATCTCTGTTAATCCTCACAACACAACACAGCTTTGACAAAGGTACTTTTCTCACACCTATGGGCTGATGCAGGTTTTGAGGGGCCTGAAATTTATGCAATTTCAATGGTCTCCTTAAAAAAAAAAAACAGAGGCTGGGTGCTGTGGCTCAAGCCTGTAATCCCAACACTTTGGGAGACTGAAGCGGGCTATTTGCTTGAGTTCAAGAGTTGGAGACCAGCGTGGGCAACATAGTGAAACCTTCTCTCTCCAAAAAAAAAAAAAAAAAAAAAAAAAACCCTAAAAAATAGCCGGGCATGGTGGGGGATGCCTGTGTTACCAACTAATTGAGATGCTGGGGTTGAAAAATCCCTTTCCATGAGAAAAAAAATAGTTTTAAGCACGTTGCGTAAAATGCTGACTTCTGTGGCCTTGTTTCATATATATATATATATGGAGAGAGAGAGAGAGAGAGAGAGAGAGAGAGATTTGGAGTATTAATAATTCACTGGCATTGTCTAGCATTGTCCATTATCTCTGTTAATCCTCACAACACAACACAGCTTTGACAAAGGTACTTTTCTCACACCTATGGGCTGATGCAGG
>CAUYQG010106290.1:0-30004 GCA_963574415.1 Tarsius wallacei
GGGGCGCCTGCGTCGGGGCGCCTGCGTCGGGGCGCCTGCGTCGGGGCGCCTGCGTCGGGGGGCCAGTGGGCTGCTCGCCGGTAGACCTCGCTCCTCTGGCCCCGCCTTGTCCTCCTCACCTTCTAAGAATCACTTCCCACAGGTATTTCCTCTCTCCATCCATGTGTTCTTTCGCGGACATTTATCGGGTGGCTGACTGAGGCTGGGTGGAATGCCAGGCCCCCGGGGAGCGGAGCGCGAGGCCCTGCTCTGGCCCAAACCTCTCAAGATCCGGCAGGGGAAACAGACAGATGACGCAAAAGCCAAAGGATCAAAAGATGCGGTTAGGTGTACAGACTCCAAGCCAGGATGCCCTGCAAACCCCGAGGATGCCTTGTCCCTGTGGTTTCATTTTATTTCTTTGTCCACTGTGGTTCAAAGGGAGGCGTTAGGGGGTCCATTGGCTAGTCTCTGGGGTAGCCCACCTGTCCGGCCTAGTGCCCGAGAAAGCAGTGACTTCACTCATTTCATCTCTCATCTTAACGACAATGCGCTCGTGGGAGAGAATGAAAGTAGGTCATGGTCATAAATACAAGTCAACATAAGTGATGAAGAATATTATTGCCCTGATTTCATTTTGTTTTGATTTTTGCGAAGATGAGGTCAAACCATGTTGCCCAGGCTGGGCTGGAACTCCTGGGCTCAGGCAGTCCTTTCTCTCAGCCTCCCAAAGTGCTGGGGTTACAGGCGGGAGCCACCACACCCGGCCTGTTTCCCTGATATTATTTTATTTTGTTTTGATTTTTGTGGAGATGTGGTCTCGCCGTGTTGCCCAGGCTGGTCTCGAACTCCTGGCCTGAGGCAATCCTCTCGCCTCTGCCTCCCAAAGTGCTGGGATTACAGGTGTGAGCCACCAGGCACCTGACCAGTTTCTCTCATTTTGGAGGAGGTACTCCTTGCTGTAAATCACCTGGGCCAGAGAAGGAGGACATTTTCCCCAGGTGAGAATGGAACAGTTGTGATGGGGCTGGACAGGCATGGAGGGAAGAGACCAGCCGTGAGGGTATGTGTACACAGGAATCAAGGCTGGGCTGGGTGCACTCCTGGCTCCTGTCACGGAATTTAGACTGCAGAGATGGGCAGAAAGGCTCCAGATGCAGCTTAAGACGTCACGCTGAACTAAGAGCCCTGTGATTCCTCTGAGCCCTCCGTAAAAGAAAACCCAGGGTAAAAATATATATTATGGTTCAAAGTCGTTGGGCTGATAGTTCCTGAAATGGGAATCTGGTCTGCTTGGCCGTGGGCAGCCCGTGTGTACCTACTGGTCGTGTGTCACCTGGGAAGGATGGCTTGGATATGAGGACGCCTGGGCTAAACTCCAGGTTCCGAGCAGGACGTGTCCTCTTTTGGGGTCTGAGCTCTCACGGGCAGATGGATTTTAAAACCTCAGTGGCTGAAGACAAGAAGAAGGGAGGGCCGGCAGGGCCTAGGCCGGGGTTCCTCTGTGTGTGCTCCTTTAATGGTAATCTTCTGGAATGTTCTCCTAATAAGCAGCATGTCTGAGCAGCACAAACCCAGCAGGGTCTTACTCCATGGGCCTCTGAGAGTAAGAACCGTCACCTGGATATGGTTTCTCCCTTACGAGCGTCCTGGAGGAGAGCACAAGGGAAGAAGGGCAAGAATACCGCCCTGCCCGTCACCTGGAGAGGACACAAAGCAGAGGAAGCAGGTGAATTGAACCCGCTTCACTCCGGTTTTAGGATATTATTCCCAGCAGAACATTTCTTTTCCTGTTTTTTCCCATCTGAGCCTCCTGAGTAGCTGGGTGTGTGCCACCACACCTGGCTAACTTTTTTAATTTTTTGTAGAGACGAGGTTTTGTTATGTTGCTTGGGCTGATCTTGAACTCCTGGGCTCAAGCGATCCTCCCACCTCGGCCTCCCTGAATGCTGGAATTACAGACGTGAGCTGCCGTACTGGGCCCCACCACCATATGCATTTCTACTGTGACACTAGAGAGAGTATTCTCTGTAGAAACCATGCTAAAGCAGCCGACATGTTCCCATGAATCCCGAGAGATTTGGCTTAGCAGGATACCAGTGCTCTTTGGGAGCCGTGCCATGGTGGATGCCATGTAGGTCACGTGTGTTGTGACTGCATGAGCGTATACCTCGTTCATTCATTGAAACCACCTTCCACGTGGGGCAGGAGACACATATCCTTGTTTTGACAGATGGGAGCGCAGAGAGGTTAAGTCCCCAGCCTGACGTCCCCCACTCATAGGGTCAGATGTGGTAGGGAAACACGGCCTCCCGACCTGTGATCCCATGTTTTTTTCGGCCCATCCTATGGCAGTGTATCTCGCATAAGGGGAATGTGCAGGACCTGTGACACCATCGAGTCTATGAGCTCAAGGGAAGGCTTATGAGGATGCTAGCAGGATTAAGATGGCCAAGCACCTGTCGGTGGGATGTTCTAGATTGCTTGGTGAAAAGGTACAGAATATTTCATTATGGAACAATATGAATATATACTTATACATATATATTTTGAGTCGATGTTTCACTCAGTCACTCAGACTAGAGTGCAGTGGCACGATCATGGTTCACCACAGCCTCAACTCCTGGCCTCAGGTGATCCTTCTGCCTCAGCCTCTCGAGTAGCTGGGACTGCAAGTACATGCCACCATGCCCAGCTAATTTAAAAAATATTTTTTTTGTAGAGATGAAGTCTTACTATATTGCCCAGCTAGTCTTAAACCCCTGGGCTCAAGGGATCCTCCCACCTCGGCATCCTAAAGTGCTGGGATGACAGGCGTGGGCCACTGCACGGACCAAATAATTTATCACTATCCCTTAAGCCTATTGCATACAAATATAATTTTCATGTCAGCTAAGAACCCTGCAGTCCAATATGTAAGTAGATAGTTTCTCCATCACCAGACGTTGAGAGTGAAGAGAGAAAAACTCTCTGTACGATTCATCTGTATATCTCTAGTTCTTAGCACAGGGCCCTGGATCCTGGTGACAAAAGTTTAGTTTTCTTAATGGTAGAGGTGGTTGGGTGGGAGTGCATGTCTTGTGTGTCATGTTCACTGAGGACAGGTGCATCTGGTGAAGAGCATCTCACGCTTGGCGCTCAGTCCAGCAGTTTCCAAGAGGGAGGCCCGGGGTCAGGCTGCCTGGCTTTAAGTCCTGGCTCTGTGCCTATCAGCCCTATGACCTTAGGCAAGTCTGCGCATTCTCATCCTGTGATGTGAGCTGAGAACAGAGCCGGCCTCACAGTGTTTTTGCGAGGATGCAATGACTGATGCAAACAGCTCAAACAAGGCGGAAGTCAATAACTGCTGAAAAGTATTATCAAGTGAAGGAATAAGTCCTAGGAAATGTCTCATACCACTCTATCATTAAAGATGTGGACAAAAGTGACCTCTAGTCTGATCTGGAAGACATTGTGCCCGTATTTTCCAAACCCCGTTTCTGAAGAAGAGACCACAGCCACGAGAAGAAAAAAGGAGTGAAGCACACGTCAAGGACTCTCCACTCTCTCGTCGCTGCTGCACGCTCTCTGCTTCCTAACCCAGCCTCGAAGCGGAACTAAGATCCCAAGCCTCCTCCAGCCTTGTGATCAACTCAAAGTTTAGCCCTTGCCGTTTTAGCTGGATTTGCTCTAAGAGCAGACAGCTGAAGTACAGAAGACAACTCAGTCTTCACTAAACACAAGCCTGCTTGACTGTTGTTTATCTTTTCCTTTTCTTTAATTTCAGGGGATCCTCGCACCAAAATATCATTCTGGGATTTGCGAATGAATAAAAACTAATATCCAGCCGGACTCGGTGGCTCGGCCTGTCATCCCGCACCTTTGGGAGGCTGAGGTGAGTGGATGGCCTGAGCCCGCGGGTTCGAGACCCGCCTGGGCAACTCGGCGAGACCTCATCTCTACAATAAATCAAAACATTAGCCAGGCGAGGTAGCGCGCACCTGTAGTTCCAGCTACTTGGAAGGCTGAGCGGAAGGATCGCCAGAACCCAGCAGGTCGAGGCTGCGGTGGCCGGGAGCGGCCACTGCACTCCAGTCTGGGCGACAGAGTGAGACTCCAACTCAAAAAAAAACAAAAAAACAAAAAAAACTGACTTCTAAGCAAGAAGGCAAATACTGCCCTAAATATTCTAACCCTTAAAAATTACTATGAATTAGCAAATATGCAAAGAGCATATTATTATGCAATTAATACCCACACTGTCTATTTATGCTTTTGTAAGTAACCAAGTCATTTTAAAAACTATGAAAAATTTTTTTCTCTGAAAAGTATTTTCTTATACTTTGATGTAATCACTATATTGTCAAAAGATTTTTTAAGGACAATGATTCTCTTAATTCATAAAAATTAAAAATAAGTCAAGGAGTACCAAGTCACAACTCCTCCTGGTGTGTGACCAGGAAGATTCACAGGCATTTCTCACTTCTTTTCTAAGAACCTCACTTTCTAGCTCTATCATCCCCAAGAGACAAGTAGAAAAAGCTTGATACTCTCTATAAGTCTGTCATTATGCAAATTGTTACTTGAGTACTCCTTCGTTTTGAGGGCTATTTTTTTTCCATTTTATTGTTCCATCTTCTTTTTAATTTCTTATAATTTTAGGAATTTAATATATTTCAACAATAACATAAGAAGTAGTCATACATCACTTATTAACATGAATGCATTCTGAGAAATGCGTTAGGCAATTTCATCATTGTGCAAACACTATAGAGTGTTTACTTACACAAACATAGATGATATATGTACTGTTACTTATATATTTTTTCATATAAAAACCAAATATCCCACATCATTACTGAATATCAACTATTCCTACTACTTGATCTGCAGTGTCAATATGAAGTACCATATATCAGTTTTCTATACATACTTCATTATAATCTCATGGGACCACCATCATACCTGGCAATCTGTTGTTGATCAAAACATTTTTATACAGTACATAACTATACACACACCACACATATATATATAATTAAGCAATAGGGAGCACCGTCCTATGAAACTGAAGTATTGACTACCATAAAAAGTGTTCACATATCTTTTTTTCTGATATTTATATTTAATACAGTAAGAAATAGAAAATTATTCCCAGAATATTAATAGAAAATGATTTTGTCATATTGTGGTCACATAAATAATTTATTCCATTTTAATGAGAAGTAATATTTTAAAAATTAATCATTAATTTATGTTTTGAGTTCACTTCAATATTTAGTTCATTTACTTTCTTAGGTGATATTTTATTTTCTCTTTCATGCTCCACAGGCCTCTATTAAAATTAAAGTTTACCAGCAGATCATTAAAGACTGGATTATCAAAGCATCAATTAGTTCTTAATATTTGTGAATAATGCTCTTTAATGTAAAGTGAACAAAATGTATGTCACCCAAATTCTAAATTTTCATTTAAAAAGTCACATATTGATTGGAGTGAATTATTTTTAAAGATATATATGTATTATTTGTATTATTTTAAAAATTATATATAATGTGGCAGCTTCTCTTTTTGGAGAAACTTGTCCATGACATGTATTTCTGCCATGAATCTTCTTTTTTCCTTCTCTTCTTCTTATTAATAAACTCTGTTTTTAAAAAAGTATATATATTTGTATGTGTATGTATATATTTCCACAAAATTATGTGAAAACTAAACATGTGATATTTTTATTCGTATGTCAAGGTCTTTCATCCTAAAGTCAATTTCAAATCACATATTTTCAGATATGACATAAGGATTCAGAGGCTGTTTTAAAATTACTTCTTCCCCTATTTTGCTCTTGCCTCCCAAAAAAAGGCAATTTAAAAAGTTCAACATTTATTGTTAGTGCCAAGTAATTAAGCCAAGTATACTTATTAGAATCCCTTGAAACTTAGTCAGTAGAGCACATAAATGGTGATATTTTCATAATTGAGTAACAAAAAAAAATGGTTCCCCAAGAACTTGAAATAAAATTTTCATCCAAGAATTATACTTTAAGAATAATACATACTAAATCTTCTCAAAGGGGTAGAAGGGTTCTCAGGTCAAGGACATAATTTTGTAGTAATCTAATTGATAGTTTTAGCATAACATGAGGAAGAATGTGTCAAAGCCAAGTTGACTAATCTAGAAGCAAAGAGAAAACACAAAAATAGAAGCTGTGTCCCACTGTGCTAGATAGCCTCCAAAATGGTTCCCACTAATTCCTGTCTTCTGGTATTCAGATTCTTGTGTGGTCCCCACCTATACTGCAATAACATTGACCTGAATAGAAAATTGCAGAAATAATGGTATGCAATTTTCAACTTTAGGTTATAAAAGACTGTGCCTTCTGTCTTGATTGTTCCCTCTTTCTCTTTCTGTCCTTTGAATCTGGGGGAAGTCAAGTCATCAGCAGCCTTATGAGGGGAGGGGCTGAAGTTTCCTACTATCAGTCGTATAGGTAGAAATAGAAGAAGATCATTCAGTCCCATTTGAGTCTTCACAGATTGAAGTGCTGGCTGACAGTTTGACTCATGAAATCAAAACCACCTAGCAAAGCCAATACCAGATTCTTGAGCCTCAGAAACTGTATGAAACAATAAATGTTTGTTGTTTTAAGCTGCTATGTTTTGAGGGGTACTTTGTTATGCAACTATGGGCATCTGATAAAACACCAGAGAGAGGGATCACTGGGGTGCTAAATTTTGATTTCTAGACCCAAGAGTTAGTTTTCCTTAAATAAATATAAATGCCAAGACAACTTACCTCCAAGTGTTTCCTCCAAATGAATCTATGTGTCCTACATGTAATATTTAATTTAGACTGCAATCAGGCAATCCACCAATATAATCCTCTTTTTCTGGTTTAATATTCATCAAACAACCCAGTGATTGATTTGACTTTCTAGAAAGCTAAGACTACAAAGAGAAGCTTCCTGATCATGCCAGTATGAGTATTTATCACTGGGAAAACTACTCTCTTTTAAACTATAAACTGACAATCTGATTTTAAACATGTGCATTGAGAGACTAATTAATATAGATCTCCCATTGAGAGTTTGATCTTGATGAGCTTCTGTGAAATTTGAGATTCTTATTCTGGAAATACTGAGAGCCAGACTGTCAGTACACAAAACTTGATCTATTCACAGAAAGGTTATCTTTTTGAGAAAATACTATCAGCCTTCTGCAGATGACACTTCCCTTAAAACCAACACTTTTTGTAAGAGTACCTAATGGCTTAATAGCAACATAAAAACAAAAGAATTCCTCATGTCTAAAATATAGTGAGAATTCACAAAATCATAATTACATTTTATAACATGGAAGTGCTATAAAGAGAGGTACTTGGCCTATTCACTCAATGGTATGTTGTGTATCTGATACAGTAAATATTTGTTGAATGAACATAAACTTAAATCGTATTCAGATGTTCTTCTGTATTTTCCTACTCAACTCTCTCCTCATTTTATATAGTAGCCATTTTCTGTCTTGTCTAATTTCCTCAAATTTCTAATAGTATAACAACTCTCACTTACCATTAAAATGTGAATTTTCAAGTTCTCTCAACTTACCACAAAACCTATATGCTTACTTGTGTCAACAATAAGACATCTAATACGTCTTAAAGATCATTCCATATTTACACATACATGCACATCTAATTTTGCTAAACTGGTGCATTCTTACCTTGTTTTTAATTTTAGTGGAAAATCTACTAGGTCATAACTTACCACTATACTGACTTTGGTTTTGAGGATGCAACATGTACAGGAATCACCTCTCTTCACTACCTCTACTCAAAGATTTTGAATACAAAAATGGATGCATCACAAATTGTTTAACATTGGTCTCAGGTTTTAGAATAGTATATTCTAGCTAATACAACTAACAGATAAAAAGACACTTTATATATCTTTTAAATTATGAAAGATACTTTCTTATCACTCTCAAGAACATTCAACCTTCTTCAAATTTCACCAATACTTTATAGAAATATCCATATACCCATATACCAGATATTATAAAATGTTGGCAAATCTATTATGAGAAAACTGATATTTGTATACATCTTTTATTTTACATGTTTTTCAATTAAAGATTAGCCTTTTTTTCTTTTTATGTGTATATAATCCATTTGTATTTATTTCCACAAAGATTCTTTTTTCTTTCAAGGTTTTAAAAAGTATTTTTCCATCCATCACTTGCTAACAGATTTCTGTGAACCCATTTTATTAAAATTAAATCTTTTTTGTGACTTAGGATGCATTTACCTTATAGCCTCCAATTTTTTTTTTTTTTGGCTAGATTGTTATTATTGTTGTTCTAGTATTAAAATTATTAATAATTACTTGTTATCATGAGCACCCAACTCTATGATTACTTTGTTTTACCTGGAAGTATATAGAACTTGGGTTAAATGAATGATTAAATTTTCCAATTCATTCAGACTATAGAGCTCTTCATTTCTTTAGACATTCTTAATTTCTCTAAAGAAACTTAAATTTATTCTCATGCTTAGTTGGGTGCTATTGTATATGCATCAATTTTTTTAAATTTACATTTTGGCTTGGGTTTAACTATTTCATTTATTTACTGAACATACTCTTTAAATATAATAGCATATTTATATATTTTAAGATTTTTCTATTATGCATATCATGTTGTATGTGAATAATGACAGAGTTTTATTTCTTCTTTTCTAAGCTTTATACCTTTCTTCTTTTCTTATCACGTTGGCTACACTATCCAGGGCAATGATGAATAGACATGGTAGAAGTTAGTACTGTTGCCCTATTTTCAGTATTTGAAGGGACACTTTCAACATTTATAACAGATTAGTATGCTAGGTACTACATTTTTGCACATAACTTTAATTTAGAATAATTTAAAGCTTACTCAGCTTACAAAGAATGGTATTTTTATATCATCAATAGGTGTTAAATTTTACCAAACGCCATTTCTGCAATTATTGAGAAGGATATATAATTTTGAACCATATTCTGCTATTATGAGGAATTATACTGGCTGATTGTTTTCAATTACTTTTTTTTTTTTTTTTTTGAGTCAAGTCTCAATCTATCACCCAAGCTGAAGTGCAATGGCACAATCACAATTCACTGCAGCCTTGACCTCTTGTATTCAGGTGATCCTTCCCTGGCTAACTTTCAATGTTAAACTAATCCTAAATGTCCTAAAATAGTCTAACTTACTTACAAAGTCATCTTTTTATACAATGCTTGATAATTTTGATGATATTTTGTTTTGAATCATTACACCATTGTTATTGGAACCATTAGCTTACATTTTATTTCTTTGAATTTTTCCAGATTCTGTTATTAAGATTATACATAAGACAAGATAGAAAATGATTCCTTTAAAAAAATTGTCCTTGATGTTTCTTATATTATGAAAGTGTAGTAAGTTCAACAGTATATCATCTAGACCTATTTTTATGCAAGGGGTGATACATGCATGTGAATACTTCAATTCAATATTTTCATAGATATAAAACTATTCAGATTTTCTATTTCCTGTTTCATCAGTTTTGGTGACTTTTGCTTTTAAAGAAACTTGTCTATTTAATTTCTATTGTGAAATTCAGTAGCAAGCATTTGTTCATAATATTTATCTTTATTATCTTTTAAAACTCTTGCAGAAATTGTAGTTTTATTTCCTTTTTCATTTCTTACATTGATTTTTTTTTTCCTTTTTCTGGACACAGTTTTACATGTTTTACTAGTGGTTTCAAAGATGCTTCTTTGGATCTGGTTGATTATCTCAATTGTACATTTATCTTAATGTCATTAATTTTTCCCTTTTTAAATATCTTACTGTTTTCTTTATTTATATGTTTTCTTCAATTCCTTGAGATTTATATTAAGAAACTGATTTTCAGACTTTGTTCTTTTCCAATAGCACATCAAATATTTCACTCTTTTTCTGCTTAGATGTGTAGAACTTAAAAGTACATTGATCACACTCAAATGGCAAGAAAAACCTAGATAATCCCAAAAATTATAACTCTTCTTTAGCCAATAAGAAAGCCAAGGTCAAAAGGCAACCAGGCCAACTGAATTCCAGAAGTTTTAAACCCCTCTAAGAACACAAACTGTTTTGCCTTATACAGAGTACTGGAGGAATTGATGGCTGCCATATGCCACTAGGAAGAATGATAACACTTTTGCACATACATGATAGCTATGGATGTTCCATACATGCATACAGTAGAATACTATGACACTTTAGGATTCCCAGGAACCCTAAAACAAAGTGGAGTCTGCGCTCACTTAATTTACTTTTCCGTGGCTCTCAACCATGTGCTCATGAGGGCAGAAGAGGAGACCTTAAAATGTCCCCCTATTCAGGGCAAAGGTATGAAACAATATCCACTTCCTAGACCCTGCTCTCTTAGAAGCAAAAGCCTTTAGCTATACAGGGAGAGTCAGGAAACACTCTTGTAACCAGGGTTCAATAAAAGATTAACTGCCTTTGCCGGAGAGGTAGAAGCAAAAGATGTCTGTCCCTTGGGGAGGGAAAGGAAACGCTTTCACCCCTGTTATAGGTAAGAGTAAACTGCTGCTGAGGGAGTCTTAAAAGTAAAAGATGCCTACACTTAGGTAAGAAACAGGAATACCCCTCTGCCAAAAACCTTGACCAAAGTAGCAAACAACAATTGCAACTGCTACCAGTCCCAGGCAAAGATATACTGCCACTGAGAGAACAGTAAAAGCAGAAGTCACCTGTCTTGGAGGTGGCCACAGATATAGGTAGATGTGTACTATTACTCAGGGATGGCAGGCAGGGAAATTTCAAAAAGTAGGCTTAACAGGAAATTTAGGGGAATAGTATTTATGTTAGAAAATAAGAAAGGTTTCAAGTCAATGAATTCAGTATCCTCCCACAAACACTTGAGAAAGAAGGGCAAATTAAGATCAAAGCAAGAGGAAGAGAGGAAATAAGGAAGATACCAGCAGGAATCAATAAAATAGAAACCAGGAGAAAAATAGAAAACAGTCAGTAAAATCTGAAGTTAGTTCTTTAAGATGATCGATAAAATTGATAAATATCTAGGCAGACTGACCAGAAATTAAGAAGACAAAATTTTCCTTGTCAAGAACGCAAAAAGGGGAATCACTTCAAATTAGATAGCCATTAGAAGAAGATATGAGAATATAATTAATAGCTTTATAGAAATAAATTATTTGAAAGACACAAAGTAGCAAAACTCACACAAGAAAAAACAGATACACTGAATAACTATATCAGTAAATAAAATTGAGTTGTGAAGTTAAAAATCTTGCCATAAATACAACTCTATAGCCTGAAGAATTCTTCCAAGCATTGTGTAATTCTTCCAAGCATTAAAGAAATAATATCAACTTCTGCACAAAATGTTCTAGAAAATAAAAGAAGATGAAATATTTCTCAATTCATTTTAAGAGGCTAATATTACCCTGTTAGTAAAATAAAAACATTGCAAGAAAACAATAAACCAATATCTTTCATGAACACAGATGCAAAAACAAATTTTAATAGAAATAAAAAAAATCTAGCAATTATAAAAAGGATTATACATTTTGACCAAATATGGTTTATCCCAGTTATATGGCAGTATTTAGATGAAATTCTATAGCACTAAATAGCTACATGGGGATAGAAAAAAAAAGTAAAGTGAATAACCTCAGAATCTACATTAAGAAGCTAGAAAAAGTAAAAGAAATGAAATGCAAATAAACAGAAATAATAATTATAAGATTACAAACAATTAAAGATGAAATCAAACTGATAGAGAAAATTCAGTAAAATTAAAACCTGGTTCTCTGAGATTATCAATAAAATTAATAAACCTCTAGCCAGGCTTTTAGAGAAAAAGAAAGAAGACACAAATTTCCAATATTGGGAATTCTACAGATATTTAGAATATAATGTGAAAATATAATGAAAAAAAATGTATGACAATAAATTTGGCAAGAGAAATGAAATAGTTAAATTCCCTGGGCAATACAAAGTATCAGTGCTCATTCAAAAAGAAATATATAATATGTATCATCATATATCTACTAATAATGAATTTGTAGTTAGTTAAAACACATATTCACAAAAGAAACTCTAGGCCCAGATAACTGTTTTATTATTATCATTTTTTTTATTTTAAAGATATGGGGTACAATTCAGAGTTGGGTATACAGATAGTCATTATGCAGATACCTGTTGGGGGCCAGCCACAGAGGCCCACTGAGCATTAGGCTTCCACTAACTGCAATTTTGGCTTTCACACAACTTAGTTCAAACTCAGGTTACATCTAGAGCCTTAGTACTGGTCACAGGCTTCTGGGTCATGATTTCAAGATTAAGGTATAAATTGTAGAATGTAGTTTTAGACAGCCATTCTGTTGAAACAATATGGCTAGGTTACTTACATTTAGACAGATCAATGAAGCTTCAAACAAAGAATAGAAATAATTTAAAGTTTCTATAGGAATGTTGAAAATGGTAAAGATGGCATTTTAAATCAGCGTGACTAGATGGATTATTGAATCTATAGTGTTGGGTCAACTGAGTAGTCCTTTTTTTTAATTTTTAATAAAACTGAGCAACTGCCTCACTACTTACTAAAATTCAGATGAATCAAGACTTTTAATGTAAAAAAATGTAAACATAAAAATGCTAGAGGAAACAACTGGTAAATCTTAGTTGTAATCTTAGGCTAGATAAGGTCATTCTAAGTTTATCACAACCTACAGAAGCTATACAAAAACAACAACAACAACAAATTTGACTTCCCAAAATTTATACATAAGATAATAATGTTTAAAGAGAGAAGAAAATATATTAAATGTAACACATATAAAAGGCAAAGATAATTTCTGCAAATAAAAATCAATACAAGTTATAAATATAAACAATCTGGTTTTAAGATGACAAAAAGGAAACAGATAAGCTAAAATAATAACTATATTAGAAAGTTATTAGCAATTTACAATACCACATTTCAGTTATTTTTCACTTATCATGACAAAGATGGAGTGCCAATATTAAAAAGTGTAGAAGACCAGATTTAAAAAAAAAAAATAGAAAGTGTGTTAATTTCTTCAATCATTTGGGAAGAAATTTTAAAATGCTTGAAAAATATAAAATTTACGGATAATCCTTTGACCAAGTTCATTCACTTGCAAACATTTACAGCAGCTATATTCAAATACTCATACACACACATATATATACACACAGACACATGCATATAGGCAAATTATTATTTGTAAAAGGAAAAATATGAAAGCAATTCAGTGATAAAGAGCTGGATATTAGTTAAATAAGTTATCATACATTAATGTAATATTTTATTAGGTTGCCAAGAAATAAAACAAGATAATCTTCTATGAGTCTTCAATAAAAGTAATCAAAATATAATCTTAAGTAGAAATAAAACAAAAGCACAAATGATAAGTACCATATCACCCATTTTAATAGAAAGATTTATATGTATAAAGAAAAGCACTAAACTGTTAGCAATAATTACCTTTAAGAGATTCAATTTTTACTTTATTCATGATCATATTTTCTGATTTTTATACTTGTTAATAAACTTGTTTATAACTTTCAATTTTTAAAATTCCTTAAATTATTTTTATAATTTTGTTTTGGCAACGCACTTGCCTTTATACAAACCACAATTTCCCACAGATTAAGTGTAATATCTTTGGCAAGGTACTTATCTTTTTTCTTTTTTTTTCTTTTTTTTCTTTTTTATTTTTTTTTTTGAGTTGGAATCTCACTGTGGCCCAGACTGGAGTGCGGTGGCCGTTCCCGGTCACCGCAGCCTCGACCTGCTGGGGCTCCAGCGATCCTTCCGCCTCAGTCTTTCAGGTAGCTGGAACTACAGGCGCGCGCTAATTTTTTGCCTTATTGTAGAGATGAGGTCTCGCCAAGTTGCCCAGGTGGGTCTCGAACCCGCGGGCTCGGGTAATTCACTCACCTCGGCCTCCCAAAGCGCGGGATTACAAGCTGAGCCACCGAGCCCGGCAAGGTACTTATTTTTAAGATTCAGATTCGACATCTTTAAATTGGGAATAAGAACTGATTCTTTGGAGTTTGTGGGAGGATGAAGCATAATAATATACCTCAAATGTTTATTCTAGTGCCTGAAAGAGAGAAATTGTTTAATAAATTATATCTGTTATTATAGTGTTTTACCAAGGTTATAATACTATTATAAAATCTAAAATTAGCATTATTATTTCAAGTATTGTTATAAATAAATATATGAACAAAGGAACACACATTATAATTGGAATTAGGATTTTGACAAAATAAACAACTCCTATTAATGAATACTTTCTTAGCTAAGTTTATTTATTTCTAATGAATTTTCCCTATGTATTCTGTACAGATTTATGGAGGAGTTTGTAAAATCATTTTAAAACATGTATAATAACTGAATATTGCCTGGGAAATTGAACTTATGCAGGTAGTTAAATTGAATAATTCTGAGTGCAAATGTTTTCATTTCCCAGCCTCCTGAAATTGTCTAAATTTGCTATAGAGAAATATAATTCACTAGATAATGGCCAACCTTGCTATACTTTTGGATGAATCAATCTAGCAAAAAGTATCTACAAGTTATATCTACACGCAAAGCAGTAAATCAAGATTTCTTTTCAACATCTATATCTAAAATACTGCTCCATGTTAGGATTATTCAAGATAATTTCTATGAAAAAAATTGCAATTTATGTGCTCCTGAATTTATGTGTTTCTTGCTTGCATTTAGTGTGAGAATAATCTGTTCAGGAAACTGGTAGTCTCAAAATGCAAATATGTCTCAGTCAAGATTTTTGAGAAACTAAAATCCTCAAAAATTGCTCATTTTGGATTTTGAAATTTAAGCCAAAGAAGTTTGGTAAAATAAATCACCTTAATTTTAAACATTGCCTCTCTGTTAGAAGAGACAGGCTTTTTAATCAGTGTGTGTCCTTATGCAGTTAAAATACCTGTGAATTTCAAGTGCAATATAATTGGCATTATAATAAACAATCTACCAAAGTGTTGTTGAACAGTAAAGGACACAGAGATATTATGTTCCATTGTTACTATGAATAGAACCACCAAGACACCAATTAACACCTCATCTCTATGATTACTTGTTATTGTTCTTGTTCTACTAATCAAACTTACACCTTTCTGGTTCATATTTTGATTTCAAAAAGTTATGCTTAAGAAAAGATAACATTTATCATAAATGCAAATAAATGTGAAGCATACAAAGCTAATTAAGTTTATAACCACTGTAAATAATATGAAAAGAAAAATTAAATTATTTTGCTTCAAGGAAAATCTTTTAGGAAACATTGTTGAAGAAACATAAAAGATTTTTGAAAATATTTTCTTACAGAGTTGATATTTGGCTAGTATTTTTACATATGTCCATTGTATGCATTTGCTTTAATTTTTAACAGACTCACTACTGTCTTCATAATGTTTTACTACTACATGTTGTGGTGGGTGAGAGAGGTATATTTACCAAGCATTTAAATAGACCTGTCACAATTATTAAACTTATAGTGGAAAGATAACACATTGTAACAGTGACAAAGGAATTTGAAATTAAGCAAAATTAAAATATATGAGAAACACAAGGATACACTTAAAGTTTTGGTGATAAAGTAACATTGATCAAATCATGTGTTGATGTTTGTGACACAGTAAAAGTTTAATTCAAGGAGTTACGTCTCTTTTATTGTGTCTCTGTTATTCCCTAGTCCTTTAGACATTCAGTAGCCAATATATTCTATGCAATTATTTCAATTATTATAGAAATAGAATTTTAGGTTTGAAATGCATTTATGATGATTTGTTAATTATTTTTAAGCCATATATAAGGAAAAAGAGTGTTGAGATGGAAGTTCGGGAGCAGAAATAGTTTTTTTGTTCACCAACTGAACAGGTTTACAGAATCCATCTTTAAGAGTGTTTGCTGGCATTCACATGATGACTTTGCATAGTGGAGCAGAGTTTACATCGACTCTGGGGTATTAGCACATGATGAGGGTAATCTGTTTCCTTAGCTGACACTCACAAACAAAGCAGTTAAATCCCTATTTCAAATGGCTATATTGGGATTCATTACACTTTTCATAGGCCTGGATCTTTTTGTTTCTAAGTCACTAAAACATTTATATTGGGCAATGATATTTTCACAGACACCAAGTCAATTCCTTTAACAAAGAATGAGATACATTGTTTTGAAAGGTATCATTTTCTTCTAAAAAGAGGAATACAATTTAAGGGTCCAAAAAAATGAGGAATAAAAAATAAACACTGCTCCCATAGCCCTTGGCTGAAAACAGGGTAGTAACTATGTCTTGAAATGCTGCTTATTTTGGCAAAGTTTTCACTTATTCATTTAACAAACCTAGCTTTGAGAATTTACAAAAAGAAAGTGAATGTGACATGACATCAACCTCTGAGTTCAGTACAACAAAAGAGAAACATCTGTAGATATTGTTATAAAGTAATATGATAGGTTATATATAAGAGTATATGGAGTAAAACGATATCTCTTTGTGGATTTGATTTGCATTTCCCTGATCATTAGTGATTTGGGGCATTTTTCATATTTTTGTTGGCCATTTATTTGTATAACTTCTTCTGAGAAGAGTATAAAAAGAAAATTTTTTGTTTGAAAAGTTGTTTTAAAGTTTCAGAATATAGACTTACTGAAAGCAATATACATAGCTTTCTAAGTGGGATTTAATGTTATGACTTTTTCTATATTATTTTCTACTTTTAAGATCAAAGGTTTACCTTTAAAATGGAAAAAAAATGGCTATAGAAACATCAAATCTACATGGATGTTAAACTTTTAATAATAATATTGCACATGTACATTCTTCATGTATAATCATTATAGATAGACATTGATACAGATATACATATAGATTCATAAACCTTTAATGGGCATGGGGTTGTGAGAGATGTAAGAATGGCCATCATTAACAAAACAAACAACAACAGGTACTGGCGAGAATGTGAGGGAATGCTTCTACACTGCTGGTGGGAATGCAAACTAGTGCAGCCTCTGTGGAAAACAGTGTGACGATTTCTGAAAGAACCAGAAGTTGACCTTCCGTAGGACCCAACAATCCCCCTATTGGGAATATACCCAGAGGAACTCAAATAATTCTACAAAAAAGATACCTGCACATGCATATTTATTGCAGCATTATTCACAATAGCAAAAACATGGAACCAACTACGCTGCTCATCGAAACTTAACTGGATTTTTAAAATGTGGTACAAATACACTATGGAATATTATGTAGCCATAAAGAAGGACAAACATATGGACTTCATAGCAACTTGAGTGGATTTAGAGTACACCGTACTCAGTGATGTATCACAGAAACAAAGAGCAAAGTACCATATGTTCTCACTCATATGCAGACCCTGAACAATTACCATAACACTTTAAGAAAGGGATTGGTGGGATACTACTGGGGTGGGGGTGGCAGGGGGGACACAATATTAATACAGGTACCTGATCTCAAACTAGGCAAAGTGGAGACCAAAGGGAGGCCCAAACTTTACCTGTACGACTTGTACACCTAATCCTGAATTGTACCCCATATCTTTAAAATAAAAAGAAAATACAAAACATAAAAAAAAAGAAAATGTGTCCTGTCTCATCAGTGATTAATTTCCACAGTACCATATGCATATTATATTAATAGTACTCTAGGATCAGAAGTAGTACTGACTTTTGTGAACTTAAGTCATATGTTTATAGTATAGCTAACACTATCACTTACTGAGAACTTGTATGCTAGTTCCTTCTAAAAATATTCTATACATGGTATCTTTTTTAGATCTCAGAAATCCTTAAAAGGAAGCTGTATTGTTTTATAAAATAAGACATGGAGATACTGAGTAACTTGTCCCACGCCAAAATGACAGAACTTGGTAAAACTGGATTTTAAACCCTGGTAATCTAATTTCAAAACCTACTCAACTAAGTTTACTCTATTTTTTCTAAATAACTATTACAGTGCTTTTTAATTGAAAAATTGAGTTCATCAGCAACTTGATTGCTGAAAATATTTTATGCACAACAACAAATATTTCCTACCATGTTCCCATCATATTACTTTTCCACTTGTTTAAATTATGAGTTGTGGATTATATTATATTATCTTTGAAGAATTTGGAATTTACTGACTTTGGTGTCATCTTGGGTGAACATTTGCTTGTTTTTGACACACGATATAAGAATTTCTTGTGAATCAGAGATGTGACAAATATCTTTAGTAAGAGAATAAAAAAGCATTAGAAGATATTGGTTGACTGCAAAATGTTAGAACATCTTCTTCTTTAAGAAACTAAATAAACCGGGTTCTATTAGCAAGAGAAAGACATTACGTGTCATATTGAAAGTTTATCGGTAGTCGATATCTGTCTGGGGACGGGGATCACACCTCATCAACAAGGGTACCTGCACAGTGCATATTTGTATACCTAACCCTTAACTGTACCCCACATTTTTAAAATAAAAAATATGTTAAAAAAAAGAAAGTTTATTAGAAAACACTATTATTCCCTAAATAGCCAAAGCAATTTTGAACAAAAGGAGCAAAGATAGAGGCATCATACTACCAGACTTCAAAATATACTACAAATTTATAATAATCAAAACAGTATGGTACTGGCATAAAAACAAACACATAAACCAATGGAACAGAATAGAGAGTCTAGAAATAAATCTATGTGTATACAGTCAACTGATTTTTAATAAAGGTGCCAAGAGCACACAATGAGAAAAGGAGAGTCTTCAATAAATGGTACAGAGGTGACTGTATAACCACATACAGAGTTTTGTAGTTCTCTTTGCAAAAGTCTTTCACTTCTCTGGTTAGGTGGATGCCAATGTATTTCACTTTTTTGTGACTGTTGTGAGTGGGACTGTGCTTTTTATTTGGTTCTCTCCTGCTAGTTGCTGGTGTAATAAAAATGCAACCGTCTTTTGCACATTGATTTTGTACACAAAGACTTTACCAAAGTCATTTATCAGTGCAAGGAGGCTTTTAACAAACTCCTTCGAGTTTCACGGTATAAAATCATATTGTCCACAAAGAGGGATAACTTAACTTCCTATTTTCTTATTTGGATACCCCTGATTTTCTCGTCTTGCTTGATTGCTCTGGCTAGGACTTCCAGCACTACGTTGAACTGGAGGAGTGAGAGTGGACATTCTTGTCTTGTTCCTGTTCTTAGGGAGAATGCTTACAGCTTCTGCCCATACAGCAAAATGTTTGTTGTGAGTTTATCATAGAAGGTTCTTACTGTTTTGAGGATTGTTTTTTCTATGCATAGGTGCTCAAAGATTTTTAACAAGAAGGGATGCTAGATTTTGTCAAACACTTTTTCAACATCTAATGATATAATTATGTGGTTCTTGGCTTTACATCTGTTAACATGCTAACTGACATTTATGGTCTTGCAAATGTTGAACCCACCCTGCATCCTGGGAAAGAAGCCCACCTGGTCATGATGGATGGTCCTTGAGATGTGTTGTTGGATCACATTTGCTAGAATCGTATTGAGAATTTTTGCATCTGTGTTCATCAAGGAGATTGGCCTGTAATTCTCTTTCCTTATTGGGTCTTTGCCAGGTTTGGGTATCAGTATGATGTTAGCTTCACAAAATGGATTGAGGAGAATTCCATCATTGTCAAATGTCTGAACTACTTTCAGTAAGATTAATATCAGCTCCTCCTTGTATGTCTTGTAGAATTCGGCTGGAAAGCCATTGGGTCTGGCTTTTTTTTTTTTTTTTTTTTTTTGGCAGGGAGATTTCTTATGAATGAGTCAATTTCCTGGATCGTTATTGGTCTGTTTAGAGTTTCAATTTCTTCTTGTTTCAAACTTAGAATATTGTGTAATACCGAAAGTTCTCCATTTCCTTTAGGTTTTCTAGTTTATTTGCATACAGATGTTCATCACAATCTCTGATACTCCTTTGAATTTCTTTAGGGTCAGTTGTTATTGCACCTTTTTTGTTTCTAATTGAGTCTATTTGGACTTTATCTTTTTTTTTTAGTCAATCTGGACAGGGGTCTCTCAATCTTATTTACCCTTTCAAAGAACCACTTTTGTCTTGCTGATTATTTCTATAATATTATTGTATTCTACCCTGCAATTGTGATTTTGTCTTGGTGATCAGAATTCTTCTACTAAAGTTAGGATTCGGATAATCTTGCCTTTCCACCTCCCCTAGATGTGACGTTAAGCCATTTAATTGTGATCTTTCTGAGTTTTTATGTGTGCATGCAATGGTATGAGTTTTCCTCTTAACACTGCTTTCAAGGTATCCCAGAGAATCTGATAAGATGTGTCTTGTGTTTCACTTGTTTCCAGGAATCATTTTATTTCTATGTTGATTTCCACATTGACCCAGGTGTCATTCAGCAGCATGTTATTTGGTGTCCATGACTTTGTGTGCTTTGGGGGGATCTTACTGGTGGTAATATTTATTTTTATTCCACTGTGATCTGAGAAGATGCATGGTATTATTTCAATTTTTTTTTAGATTAGAGAATATCGTTTATTTAAAAAGTATATGAGAGAGAGAGAAAAAGAGGTGATTACCTCCCCAAGATAGGGGAGGGGACCAAAGCTTAAGAAAACATGGCCTGGCCATATTTCAAAGAGCACATGGCCACACCATAGCTTAGCAAGGCAATGGCCATTATTTCAGTCTTTTGAAACTTGTTCACACTTGATTTATGTCTTAGAATATGATGGAACTTGGAGTATGTTTCATGTGCTAATGAGTAGACTGTATATTCTGTAGATGTTGGGTGGAGTGTTCTGTAGATGTCTATTAAATCCATTTGATCAAGCATTGAGTTAAGATTCCAGATCTCCTTGTGGTGTTTTTTTTTGTTTTTTTGTTTTTTTTGCCTCAGTGATCTAGCTAGAGCTGTTATTTGGGTATTTAGGTCTCCAGCTATGATTATGTGAGAGACAATACCCTCTCATACTCAGCAGTTGTCTTATAAAACCTGGTGCTCCTGTGTTTGGTGCATATATGTTTAAAATGGATATTTCTTGCTATTGGATCGAGCCTTTTATAATTATATGGTATCCTTCCCCAACTTTTTAAACTTATGATGGTTTGAAGTCGCTTTGTCAGATATTAGAATAGCTACTCCTGTGTTTTTCTGTTTTCCATTTACCTGAAAGACCATTTTCCAGCCCCCTCATCTTTGAGCCTGTGGGTATCCTTTGCAGTGAGATTAGTTTCCTGTAGGCAGAAGACTGTTGAATCAGACTTCTTTATCCAGTTTGCCACTCTATGTCGCTTCAGTGGCAGATTTAGTCCATTCACATGCAAATTTATTATTGAAAGGTGATAGTTTTCCCTGTCATAAGATCCTTAGGGGGTTGCTCTGGTTTCTTTTTGCTTTTGTGTATATGTGGGGGTGGGAAGCAGGTGTTTCCATCTTTTTGCGTGTTTAGTATTCTCTGTTAACTCTGTGCTTGCCTGTACTTTTGTGATGGGTTCTTTTCTTTTTGTGTTCAACACCTTCTAAGCATCTTCTGCAGGGCTGGTTTGGAGAGGAAATTCTCTTAGGGATTGAATGTCTGGGAAGGATTTTGATTCTCCATCACTAATGAAGCTCATGTTGAAAATTCTTGGCTGGAATTGCTTATCTCTAAGAACATTAAAGATTGAACTCCAGGTAGAAAATTCTTGGCTGGAATTGCTTATCTCTAAGAACATTAAAGATTGAACTCCAGTTCCTTCTGGCTTGTAGTGTTTCTGCAGATAAATCTGAAACAATTCCAGTGGGTCTTCCTGGTGGGTAGTCTGACCTTGCTCTCTTGCTGCCTTTAGGACTTTTTCTTTCATGCTTACTTTGTGGAGGCAGATTGCTATGTGTCATAAGGATGATCTTTTCATGTGATACCTTGCAGGGGTTCTCTGACATTCTTGTGCTTGAATGGTCACCCCTCTAATGAGATGTGGGAAGTTTTTTTGAAAGATATCATGGAATGTTTGCCTTTCTGTGTCAGGGTTACCAATCAGGAGTACATTTGGCTTCTTGACATAGTACCACATCTCTTGGAAACGTTGCTCCTTCTTGTTGGGTGTCTTTTTTTTTTTTAATGTTTTTCACACTCTGGGTTAATTCCATATTTTGGTCTTCAAGCTCTGAGATTCTTTCCTTTGTTTGGTTGATCCTGCTCCCTATGTTTGTTACTTTGTTTTTTTATTTCCAGGATGGAGTTCTTCATTTCCCTTATTTCAGAATTGGCTTTTCTGAACTTGGCCAACTCTGTTTTCATTTTCTGTATGACTTTGATATGTTTTGCTTCTAGTTTCTCTTTGTTCCCTCTGTTCATTTTAGCCATCCAGTCTCTGATTATTGTGATTTTCACCTGGGCTAGGTCATTCAGGAGGGTTTCTATTGTTTGTGCTCTGATAATTGCTTTTTCAAGTGCTGTCTTTTTAGTACTTTTTAGTACTCTGAGGGTGGCCTATATTTTTTCATTGATTTTTCTCCCCATTTGTAACAGGTCTCTATTCCCTGTCTGTATCACTTTGAGTGTTTCTGTGTTTGTTTTTTGCTCTAAGGCTAATCACCAACCCTTTGTTCTAGGGCCCTCTCTGTGGTTCATTATAGGCTGCTTAGTGAGAGAGGGAGGTGTATTCACTATTACTCTTTGCTCCACCCTGTGGCAAGTTTCTCAAATGTAGCAGCCTCTGATACTATCACACTGCAATGAGTGGGTGGGGGGATGGGCCCCATCTGCTCTCTGTGGTTTGTAGCCCAGAAGCCTTCCCACCAAGAAAGCCTTCAGTGTCTTCTGTGTTTGTGCTTCCTCCCTGTTTAAGTTCACACTCTGCTCTTGAAAAAAGAATTATTTTCCTGCCACAGGGGAGGGTGGAGAGGATCCACCCTAAATGCATGCAGGGCTTAGAGATTATTCTTCCTGATGTGGCTAGGAAGACTGGCCAGTCTCCAGTAAGTTTCACTTCAAAGGTGGGCTTTCAGCTGGCAGAAGTCACACTCATGGTTGCTGACCCAGTGTGAGTTACATTTTTTTCCTGTTCCACTTGGAGTTTGGTTACCTGCCATTGTACCAGGACTCCTCCTGCATGGGACCAGTGACTTGTGCAAGCCTGAGAAGGTGTGGGCAGACCTAAAGTATCTTAGGTACACTTACTCACTCTCATTCACCAGGCAGGGTTTCAGTTTTTATGCAAGTCTGGCATATGATGAGGGATAGGGCACCAAGTTTTCAGTGTCTGCCATCATTTTCTTGTCTCTATGCACTCAAAGAGACCTTTGCTGGGTGCAGGGTATTCTACTTGTCCAAACATTTTCAGGGTGTCTCTATCAACAGGTTGGTCCCTATTCTCTGTCTTGCTCAGCGAGAGTGGTGCCGGTCTACTGCTCCACAGTGGCCATCTTTCCAAGTCCTGATTGAATGGATTTTTTAAATGTAGAATACACAATTCAGTTCTATAAAACCTATGAAAAGGAAAAAATTATGTAATTTGCAATAGCATAAATGGACCTCGAGGACATTATGCATGTTAAGTGATATAGCCAGACTCAGAAAGACATATACTTCATGATCTCACTTATATGTGGAATCTAAAAAAGTTGAACACGTAGAAGTAGAGAGTAGAATGGGGATACAAAGAGTTCTGGAATCTGGGGGGAGTTGGGGAGATGTTGGTCAAAGGATGTGAAACTTCAGTTATGTAGGAGGAATAATACAAGAGATCTGTTGTACAACATGATGACTATAGTTAATAACAATGCATTTTATTCTTAAAACTTGCTGAGACAGAAGATTTTGAGAGCTCTTAAAACAAGATAAAGTTATGTGAAGTAACAGCTATTTTAATTAGCCATTCTACAAAATATCCACATTCCAAAATGACTTAAGTACATGATAAATATATGTACTTTTTACTAATTAAAAAACAAAAATAAATAGATGCTGATTTTGCTCAGCTTAAAAAAGAAAGAGACAATATCAGCAATATCATTATCATCACTGTTGTTTGTACCTGGCCATATTTTTTGGTATGATAATGGCTCTTCACTTTTTTCTCTGGAGAATTACCAGTATTTTGTTTCAACCACAATTACTGGATATCAAAAAGCTTTGTCCCCCTATGGACCAACAAGCTAGGTCAACAAGATGTTTCCTCTCAGCAATCTGAATATTGAGCAAAGTGACTCCAGGATGGAAAGTATTTGGAGATGATTTATCCCTGTGACAATTCATTCAAGAGGCATCTTTCTTTCTGGAGACATCATTCTTTCTTTAGTTTATCTTTTATCTATGAGAAACTATGAAGCTTACAATAAAATTACTTTTGCTTAAATGACCAGAGTTGTATTCTGTGGATATAAACAGAAGGACCCTTAGGGATTCAATAATCTGTAAGTATTTGTTCAAAATTTATGTGGATATATCTTAGAAATGATCTCTCAGACTGTGTTAGTGGCCAGCTTTTTTGGCTGTTGTTGTTAGTTAATATCTGAGGACTAATTTGTGTTGGCAAAGTGAAACAGGTAAACAATAATGTTTCCAAACTAGTAGGATTGACACTGATTTTAAGATTTGTTCTACTATAAAACTCAAATAGTAGCAATAAAATAAACTTCTTACTACTTTTTTATAGGTAACCTACTGCAGAGTACACTAATGGGATGTTTTTAAAGGGATAATTCTAGTGCTTAGCACATAGTAAAATCTCAAAATAAACAGTAGTAATATGATGAAAAGAACTGTGTTTTCTGGGAACTCAGACTATGTATAAAAATAGGTAAGTCCAGGGAAATTGCTCTGTTTAACAATGCCCTTAAATTTCTTTGCTGGTTTTCAACTGTTCTCAGACCTCCAAATTTTCCTCGGGGTTATGTTTCTTTTCTGGGACTATCCAAGAACCTGATAGCATTAAAAAAAGGTATTAGCATTAAGTATAAAGTTAAAAAAGTCTTTCAACAGATTGCCACCTGTAGTGGCGGGGGGAACATAACAAGTTTGATGACGTACTGGCTTGATAACTAAACTAGAAGGCAGCAGAATGTAGTTTGTGACCTCGCTTTACCACAAATTAACTGTATGACCTGAAGGATATTACTCCATCCATCATGCTTCATTTCTCCATCTGTCAATCGAGATTATTGACTTAAGGTAAAATGCTCCATCCTGTCTTACATTCTTTGAGACTGTGTGTTTCTACATCTGTCTATTCATTATTCATCTATCTAACTTTTCTGAGTACCTATTTTGTGTGAAGCACTGAGGATAAATGCTCCAAAATAGGTAAATTAGGAGACCATACTTACTGGCAGGAATGAAGGAAAAAATCATTATAAATAAAACGTATAAAACATTATAATCAGCAATTTAAAAATAAGACTTAAAAAAACGATTGAGTGCTTGAATTGAGAGCTCCTAACTCTGAACAAATAAGGGTGAGAAATCAGAGATTGTTTTAAAATAAGATAATAAACCACGAGAAAGCATGATATATGCAAGGGATTGCAAAGAAGTCTGTACAACTGAAGTATATACTATGGACTATTACACAGCCATAAAGAAGGACAAAATTATAAACTTTGCAGCAACTTGGATGGACTTAGAGTCTATAAAACTGAGTGATCTATCACAGAAACAAAGAACTGAGTATCACATGTTCTCACTCATAAGCAGACCTTGAACAATTATCACAATACTATGAGAAAGGAATTGGCAGTAGTGGGAAACTGCGAGGGGAGGGAGGGGTGGGATTGGCAGCTGTGGGAATTTGCCGGGAGAGCGGGGAGCACACCTATCAATAAGTGTACCTGCATAATAAACATTTGTACACCTAACCCTGCATTGTACCTCATATCTTTACAATTAAAAATTAGAAAAAAAGAAAAGAACTAGCAATTAAAATAAATATAAGGAAAACTTGAGAGATGGCATTTTACAAATGACTTTGCATTCCATGTCAAGGAGTTTAAACTTTAGCATCTACTTTATTTATTTATTTTGAGTTGGAGTCTCACTCTGTCACCCAGACTGGAGTGCAGTGGCTGCTCCCAGTCACCGCAGCCTCGACCTGCTGGGCTCCGGCGATCCTTCTGCCTCAGCCTTCCAAGTAGCTGGAACTACAGGCGCGCGTTACCACACCTGGCTAATTTTTTGATTTATTGTAGAGATGAGGTCTCACCAAGTTGCCCAGGCAGGTCTCGAACCCGCGGGTTCAGGCAATCCACTCACCTCACCCTCCCAAGGTGCGGGATTACAGGCTGAGTCACCGAGCCCAGCTAGCATCTACTTTAAGACTTGCTGTCTTTTATGACAGAGTAGAATGTTCATCAAAATGAACTCTTTCTGTCTCATTCACTTAATAATCAAGTTCTACCTCTTCTACCTCCTATTATATCATTAATCTATAATCTTTTCTACACTCTAATCTAAATTTGTAGTTTTGTCATTTTTTACATGGATTCTGTAATTATTTGAGAGGGAAAATATAACATGATATTACAGGCAGGGTTGAGAAGTGTGTCTCTACATGTATCAAATTTTTCTTTCTCTAGTTCCTATAGAATGTTTCTTTTTTAAAGGCCATTTCTTCTTTTATTCCATCCTTTTTCCTTTTAAAAAAAAAATACACTATTGATGACACGTCTCTCAAGTGTACCAAAAGTTATTCATCTCATATAGACGCTGTTTATTTTCATTTGCTTACTTTCATCCCTTCAAATTTTGTTTCTACTCCTATCAATCCATTAAAACAACCTTAGTTGAGGCTGCCATTTTATACTCAATGAATGTAGTTTATTTTTTATTTATTTTTATTATTTATTTTATCTTATTTGGACTCCCAGCAGTATTACACACTTTTGAATGTTTCTGTGTGAAATACTCTGTACTCTGAATTCTTGTGTCATGCAGTCCTAGTTTTCTTTCTACCTCTGTAATGGCTTTTTCTGTCCTCTTACATCATCTTTTCCTATCACATCTTTAAGTGATGTAATTTCTCAGCGCTCACAAAAGGATCTCTTTTCTTTTTCTTCTGTCATTTCTTGGGCAGTTTCAATTATGCACATATGACTTCAATTACAATCTATATGCAGCCCAAACGATCTTCAACACAAATCTCTCCCCTGTGTTTCAAACACATGTATCTAGTTCTCTCTTTGACATTTCATGGAAGTCTCAGATGCACTGCAAGCACTATGTGTCCAAAAATTTACTCATGATATTTTCCCCTAAGCCTTGTCATTTTATTTTCTTATATCAGTTATAGACACCATTATTCACCCTATTTTTCAAGCCAAAAACCTAATTCCAAGCAAAAGATTCATTTGTTTGTCAATTTCTTAAATGCAGGCCATTTCTTCAGAACTTTGAACACTGCCTGAGATCCAGAGAGATTCAGATTACAACTATTTCATCTGAAGTTACTATTTGTTCATGAATGTTGTAAACTTAATTACAGGAGTGGCAACTTATTCCACTCTATTTCCAGAAATATGCCTAGCCTAAAAAAGAGCTCAGATTAGGCAGTCAATAAAAGTTGTTAAATGGATGATTAATACAAAATTAGTATGGAAATACTCATGATGTGAGAATGGTCCCTGGAATATACCATTAGCATCAATTGGACTAAAAGTCTTGACTTTAACAAGCATCTTCATAGAGAAGCAGGATTCTATTAGTCATACTTTCACTATAGTTTTCATGAATTTCTATCAGGAGGAAAAAAATCAGTGGATATTTCTATTTCCCCAGACTACATCATTTATTCCTCCTTCATAGTTATTTGATAAGGCCAGGCTTTCCCCAAATGTTATCTTTGTACATTCTATAAATAAATACACACTTTAATTCTATAATTTCAAAATCTTGCCAGTAAACATGAGACAAAGAGAAAAAGGAGGAAATGTTTTATGGCCAGTGTAAGCCAGATAAATATTTCTACAAAGAGAATGATATTTTTGTCTGTTTATTAAGAAAAAAAAAGATTGCAAAAGGGCTAGGCTATCATTTATGTGGGGTCTGTTATTCTAGATGCTGATTATGAAGATGTTTATTTAAAAACGGAGATAAATACATTCATAGAATTTTCTTAATTAAACAAAAATTATATGAGATGAAATGTGACATATAGCTAACTCTGTTGTTATATGTATTTTTTCCCTAACAGCTAAAAATATGTGGAAAAGTGAGTCTGTTATTAATTTTTCACATGGGACTATAAACCCAGGCTGCATGGTCTAAATATCTTAGCTGCATAAAATTGGGTAATGCTTTGCAGAGTTTAATTAAACTGTTAATGTAAATGTATGTGGTCCTAGAATCACTTTTTTTATAACACATATAAAAGATACAACAGATATTTGCTTATTTCTCTAAATTTTGTCTTCTAATTCTCAGCAGCATCAAACAAGAAGTAAAATCACACTCAGCCCAGCCTAAAAGAAGATGTGTTGGGTTCTCTTCACTGAAGCTGTGTTTATGTTCTTCATGATTGTGCATATCCATCATAAAAAGGAACTTTTTTTTTTATAATCAGTATTTTTTATTATGAAATTGTGGGGTACAGTCAAGGATTAGGTATACAACTATGCTTTGTTCAGGCACCCTTGTTGACAAGAGGTGTCTTCCCATCCCCAGACAGATATTGACTACCATTAATCCCATCTCCCTCCCCCTCCCCCCCGACAGTTTCCCATCTCTGTCAGTCATTTTCTTATAGTATTCTATTGGATCTTCAAAGTTCACTATATGAGTGAGAACATATGATACTCAGATCTTTGTTTCTGTGAAAGGTCACTCAGTATTATAGATTCTAGTTCCATCCAAGTTGCTGCGAAATTCATGATTTTGTTCTTTTTTTATGGCTGCATAGTATTCCATCTTGTATATTAAAGTCTGACAATTGTACTCTACACAACTACACATGGGGTTGAACCCTTTAAATGCATGCACTTATGTTTTAAAAGTTGCCAACTCATGATAGATTTCCTTTTCTGGACTGGTTATGTTCAAGAATTCTCAGTCCAGTCTATTGCACAGATGCATAAATGTGGCTTTCACTAATTCTGTGTTAGAACACCTAATACATTCTGGGTGCTACATATTTCCCTATTACAATATAGTCATAATAATTATAAAAACCAACTCAGTATTTATAACATTCACAATTTGTAATTTGACTTTATGGATTAGCCTCCAAAGAAAAATGTTATGTTCTTAGAGTAACAAATGGCTCATGATGAATCAGGGAGGTGGTAGTTAGTTTTTACGAAGACTGTGACTATTCGCCACCTCCCATATGCTAGAAACTGCACCAGGGAATTATTAAGAATGTGTTTGAAATTAAATATTGTTTCATAAGGAACAAAAAATTGTCACTTGGGGCAAGATCAGGTGAATAGGGAGGGTGGGGCAAGAGGGTTAGGCTATTTTGGGACAGGTGTGTGTCGTGGTGGAAGAACCAGTTACCTGTGTGCCACAACTCAGAACATTTCTTTCACAAATCTTGATGCAATCTTCTCAAAACTTCCACATAAAAACTTTGGTTGACAATTTGATCCAGAGGACCAAATTTCAAGTGTATTACAAGGGGCCCACCCTACAAAAAGCAATTCAGTTTTTTGGGGGGATCCCCTCATATATTAAATTCATTTACTCAGGTTGTAAAAGTATTTTTAAAACTTCAGTGATAAAAAGGAGTATTGTAGGCCAGGCGCAGCAGCTCATGCCTATAATCCCAGCACTTTGGGAGTCCGAGGTGAGAGAGCTGCCTGAGCCCACGGGTTCGAGACCAGCTTGGTCAACTTGGCGTGACCTCATCTCCACAATAAATTAAAAAATTAGCTGGGCGTGGTGGTGCATGTCCGTAGTAACAGCTACTTGGAAGGCTGAGGCAGAAGGATCATGTGAGCCCAGTGAGATGAGGTTGTGGTGGCCATGAGTGTACCACTGCA
>CAUYQG010106292.1:0-10990 GCA_963574415.1 Tarsius wallacei
ATTCCCAACAATTTTAATGTTCAAATATTTTTCTTCTAAAATAAACTCTCCAAGTATCCTAAAGACTTTTCCCACATGTGCATGACCGACTCCCTGCACTGACCATCTTTTAGTCCTATTTCTCCCTTCTAGGGGCAAAGAGAAGATGACTATTTCATCCTGTCTAGGCCACATGAGTCTCTCAAATATTTGAAGACCCCCTAGCAGTTCTTTTCTGAGCTAAACAGCCCCCAGGTCACTTTGCAATTTGGTTTGCAGACCGTTTCTCCCCCACAGCTACCACCTCCACTGTCACCTTTCTGATCACCCACCAATCCATTACCATCCCTCAGTATAAACCTGCAATATGGGCATTGAACTATGAACCTTCCCACTGTGTTTCAAAGGAAAAAGGGGCCACATGTGGCTAAAATTAATTGCTAAAATAACTCCGTAAATACAAACACAATATATATGATGTTGCTGAGAGTATATAAATGAAAACTTTGCAACTTAGGACTGCTGTTAGCTTTTCACATTCATTTGTGGTCAAGGACTGCTTTGAACTAAAATGAACAGATCCCATTAGACAAAGGACAGTATCCATTTAGGAGCTCTGGCCTGCATCTCCTATCTTTAGACACATGCAATTTCAACTAAGGTTATCATGAATTGAACCAGGAGATCCAGAGCTATTTTGGCAGCTGTGAAAACAAAAGCAGTAATACCAAGCTACTTTTATCCATTGAATTTGGAGCTTTTTCCAGGAGTAAAAGTAAATCTCAGCGTGCTTCCTATATAAAGATGCCATGCAGAAAATGTTTTGTTTCCCCAAGTCCTTTAAGTGGCTAATCAGTGCTGTAATCTAAGGGGTAGAACTGACAGCCTATTTTTGTCAGAGCCACAGAAGCACCACCTTAGTGAGTATATTGCTGTTCAAAGTCTTATCTGTTTCCATCCTGCACTTGAAAACACAATAACCACTTCACTGAGAAGTACACCAGCTTGGGGGCATTGGATCCCACCAAGTTTGGTCACTACTTAATTCCCAGTCAGGGAAACATCTCTGGCCCAAGAGTAGAACAAGCATGAAGCATCAAGCAGTTCACTTCCAATAGACGATAGCAGACACATTGACCGTCAGTCCAAGTGGTGTTTACATCACAGCTCTACCACCTTCTCTTTTGTTTGTTTGTTTCTTCTTTCATCTTTCCCTGGCTCTTTTTAAATTTTTGAGGATGTTTTATATTTGTGTTTCTTTCTTTAAATTTTCAAAATAGATAACATTGTATGTTTTTATTATGTGCAGCATAATGTTTTGAAGTACATATACACTGTGGAATGATTGTCCAGTTAATTAGCAAATGTATTACTTCATCAAGTTATCATTTTCGTGGTAAGGACAAATAACATCCTTTTTTCAAAAATACAATTTTTCAAAAATACAATATATCAGCAACTATAGTCACCTTGCTGTACAATAGATCTCTTGAAATGTATTTCTCCTATCTAACCATAAATATGTATCCTTTGTCCAACATCTTCTCATCCCCCCTCCCCTAGCCACTCCTGCCAACTACTCTCTACTTCTGCGTGATCAACTTTTTCAGATTCCACATATGAGTGAGATTATGAAATATTTGTCTTTCTGTGCCCAGCTTGTTTCACTCAACATAACATCAAGTTTTATCCTGCTGCAGTCAACAAGATTTTATTCTTGTTTATGACTGAATAGTATTCCATTGTATACATGTATCATATTTTCTTTATCCATTCATCCTTTGATGAACACTTAGGTTGATTCCATATCGGGGCTATTGTGAATAAACACAGGGTGCAGATATCTCTTTGATATATTAATTTCAATTCCTTTGGATATATACCCAATAGTGGGATAGCTGGATCGTATGGTAGTGCTATTTTTACTTTTTTGTTTTTCATAATGGCTGTACTAATTTACATTTCCACCAACAGTATACAAGAGTTCCCTTTTCTCTACATCCTCCTCAGCGCTTGTCATCTTCTATCTTTTTAATAATGGTCATTCTAACTAAGGTGAAGTGATATCTCTTTGTGGTTTAATTTGCATTTCCCTTACTAATAGTGACATTGAGCATTTTTTTCCATATGCCTGTTGGCCATGATATGTCTTTTTTTGAAGAATGTCTATTCAAGTCTTTTGACCATTTTTTAATCAGGCTATTTAGCATTTTGTTATTAAGTTGTTTGAGTTTCTTACATATTTTTAATAGTAACCCTGTCAGATATATAGTTTACAAATATTTCCTCTCATTCTGTAGGTTGTTTCTTCTTTCTGTTGATTGCTTCTTTTGCTGTACAAAAGTCTTTTAGTTTGATGTAATTCCGTTTGTCTATTTTTGAGTCTGTTATTTGTGCATTTGAGGTCTTTTCAAAAAAAATTCTTAGCCAGGCTCGGTGGCTCAGCCTGTAATCCCGCGCTTTGGGAGGCTGAGGTGAGTGGATTGCCTGAGCCCGCGGGTTCGAGACCCGCCTGGGCAACTTGGTGAGACCTCATCTCTACAATAATTCAAAAAATTAGCTGGGCGTGGTAGCGCGCGCCTGTAGTTCCAGCTACTTAGAAGGTTGAGGTGGAAGGATCGCTGGAGACCAGCAGGTCGAGGGTGCTGTGGCCGGGAGCGGCCACTGCACTCTAGTCTGGGTGACAGAGTGAGACTCCAACTCAAAAAAACAAAAAACAAAAAACAAAAAAAACCAAACAAACAAACAAACAAAATTCTTGCTCAGACCAATGTTATTAAATGTTTCTCCTATCTTTTCTTCTAGTAGTTTCATAGTTTCAAGCATTACACAAGTGTTTAATCCATTTTGAGTTAATTTTTGTATATGTTGAGATATAGGAGGGTTTTAATTTTATTTTTTAAATACAAGGTCTCACTCTGCCTCCCATGTTGGAGTGCAGTGGCACAATTATGGCTCACTGCAGCCTCAGACTCCGTACTTGACATTCTCCCCTCAGTCTTCTGAATAGCTGGGACTTCAGGCATGCATTGTCTTGCCTGGCTTTTTTTTTTTTTTTTTTTTTTTGTAGAGACAGGGTCTATGCTATGTTTTTCAGGCTGGTCTCGAAGTCCTGACCTCAAGCAATCCACCCGTCTTATCCTCCCAAAGCACTAGGATTACAGGCATGAGCCACTGCACCTGTCCAGGGTCTAATTTTATTCTGCATGTGGGTATCCAATTTTCCCAATACCATTTGTTGAAGAGACTATCCCTTGCCCATTGTGTACACTTGGCATCTTTTTTTTCAAAAATGGGTTGACTGTAAATGCATAGATATATTTCTGGACTCTCTTTTCCATTCCTTTAGTCTATGCGTCTGTTCTTATACTGGTACCATGTTGTTTTGGTTATTATATGTATATTATATATATATATTGTGGTATACTTTGACATAAGGTAGTTTTATACCTCCCATTTTGTTGTTTTTGCTCAAGATTGCTTTGGTTATTTGGGATTTTTTGTGATCTATATGAACTTTGGGATTTTTTTTTTTTCTATTTCTGTGAAGAATGTCATTGGTATTTTTGTAAGGACTACATTGAAGCTTCAACTTTACCATTTTCTGGTGGGTGACAGGAAATTATTTAACCTCCTTTAGTCTTTTTTCTCCTCTAAAAATGGGACTTTTAATACTGACCTCAAAAGGTTGCTGTGAAAAATTAAGTAAGAAACTACACATAAAGTGTACTAAGCAGGGCCAGGTACATAGGAGGTGCTCATCAGTAGTGACTAAGAAACAAATCCTAGATGCAAAATGATTTAGTGAATGTACAACACAGAGCATGGAACACGTTTAGGGACTCTTTTCTTGGGCTATGGGAGCCTAATAAATCGCCTCTTTTTCCTCTGTCAGAAGAACTGGGGCCACCAGCCAGTGAGAATGGCCTGCCTTCTTTCCTGGTCAACAATAAATATATGGTGACAATTCTCGTGTCTAAATTTTCTGTTTTTAAGCTTTGTGCAGATCAACACCCTTTTCTGGCCGTTGTCACTGCCCATCTTTATATCAACAATAGTTCAGATCCCTGACTCGACAGATGATTTATCTTTATTTATAATCAATCAGGAGATACTTACCTCTAGCAAACTCTTCTTTATATCTAAGGCTGGATTGTTTCTGAGGTTTTTCTAAATATTTTATAAAATTGAGTCACAAAAGGTAATCCTTTTTTTCCTAGTAGTATCTCTTTATCTCACTAAACTTACCTGTATGGAGGTTTCTCTAACTGTGGACTGATAGTACCTGCAAATTCCTCCATCAGTAAAAAATAATAAGTGTAGACTTATCAGTTTTATTATTCATCATAAATGCATCGAATGCCTTCATGTTTATGAAATAGGCAAAGAACAATTTATAACTCATGCCTCTAAGAAATTTACACTCCAGAGGCACTTAAATAAATCGCTATTAATACAACTCAAGGCGGAATGTAATACTGTAACTGAGATACACAGAAAGAGCACAGATAAAAGGTATTATTTCTGATTTGACTTCAAAATAAATAAAAGTTTCTTGGAGAAGGAGGAGGGTACATTTGCATCTTAAAGGATGAATGATATTTTAATGGAGAGACAGGAGGGCTGGGCATTACCGAGAGAATACCATGAAAATGAAAGACTGGTCTGGAACACAGTGAGTAGTTCAGCTGGGCTAGAATCTAGGGGAGTGGGAGAGCACCGTCATCATTTGGAGGTAGAACTAAACAGAAAGAAGAAATCAGAACATGGAGGGAAATTAAGATCATGCCAAGAAGTTTGAAGTTTGTTGAGTAGGCAGTGTGGAGCGTTTGGAAGATTTGAGCAAAGAATCGACATGATTACATGTATACTTTTAAAATAAATTACACAATCAGGAGCTTCTTGGATGGCTTGGAAGAGGCTGAAACCTAGTGCCATTAATTCATTCATTTCTTCATGTATTTATTGAGCCCCTATTAAGTGTCAGGTACCAGGGTCATGTACAGTGTTTAATAACTAATAATAAATACAGTCCCCGCATGTGTTTCTGTGTACAAATCGGATGACAGGCTCTGAACAGAAGGAGTGTGTGATAAAAAAAAAAAAAAGAGCTTCATTTTCCCCGTCTTCCCAGAGCTGTGGCTCAGAAGAACAAAAATGACCTGAGTTACATCCCACGACTTACACTTTTGCTATGGTTTAGTCTATAAAAACCTATGTTGGTCTATGTTTTCCCTGAATTTTGTTCCCAGTATTATAAACTTATACTTTCTCACATTCAAAAAAATATATCAGGCCAGGCACAGTGGCTCACGCCTATAATCTCAGCACTTTGGGAGACTGAGGCGAGAAGATTGCTCGAGACCAGAAGTTTGAGACCAGCCTGGGCAACATAGTGAGACCTCATCACTACAAAAAATGAAAATAATTAGCCGGGCATGATGGCACACATCTGTATTCCCAGTTACTCAGAAGACTGAGGTGGGAGGATCACCTGAGCCCAGAAAGTCGAGTCTACGGTGAGTCGTAGTCATACTATTGCACTCCAGCCTGGGCAACAGAGTGAGACCCTGACTCAAATATATATAACTGAATTAGGATATGTTAGAATACATACTTCCAGATAAAGGCTGGATCATTAAAACTAGAAGAAATCTTCCAGAACAGGTTGGAAACAGGTTGGCATTTTATTAGGCCTACATCGTAGAATTCTGGTTGTCTTTATTTATTTTTATTTCAAATCGAATACCTTTTGTCAAGGCAGCCATTCCTCAGTTCCCCGTAGTCCCCACCATTCCTATTGTCTTACACCCAGACAGTACATTCATTTATATCACCTATCTGACTTGCAGAAGCATTTGGGTTTATCATCTGAGTCTTACCCAACTCCTTTCTTGGTCATGAACCCCACAGATGGGAAAAACTAAGACCCAGAGGAATTCTAACCCACCAAATATCACACAGTTAGTTGGTGACAGAGACAAGAATTCAAAACCAATACTCCACTCCATCCCACATCCTGCCATGACAGCAGAGGCTGGGATGAGCCTCCTGAAGGAACATTCCTGAGGGATTACCTTACATCCTTGACAACCACAGAAGTCGGCGCATCAATCAGCCCTGCTCTGGGAAAACCAGTCATTCAACACCCTGCCATGGACTAGCTGCAGGTGGTTCCTCTCAGGAACAGTATTTCCTGGTGCTGGTAGCCGGATCTCTCTGAAGACGCTTGGTCAGATGGGACAGTGGCTTTGTCCCCTTCATCAGAATTTCCTCCCATTGTGCATCTATACAAGGGGAACTGCCTGTGCAACAGAATGACTAAAAGAATGCTAAAGTGGGAACTGGGGACAATACAAGTTGGCGGCCGCTGAATCACGAGGAGATTCTATGCTGCCTCTTGTTCTTCCATCCACTCGAGTGACTCAGTTGTTGAAATTTGTTGCAAGACACCTGGAAGCCATTTGTCTTTTTTATTAAGGACTCATTCACAGGGTAAAAATGGAATAATGTTCATTTACCCTCTCTCCATTACCCTGAACACCAGATTGCTGCTAATTCAATGTGGTGCTGATTCAGTCCCCACATCACTGAGGCAACATTCTTCTGCAAAAGCTATTTATGTCCCAGCACCATTTGAAAAGCCCTTCAGATTGTTTTTGAAATACTTAAGTCCCAGAGAGGCAGCCTGATCTGATGAGCACCACACAGGATTTGAGTCTGAGGAAACCTCCATCTGAACGACGGTCAACCAGCTTGGGGTCAGGCCTTTTAGCTAGAGTGTACATCCCTTTTATCCTCAAACTTGCTTCAGGACAAATCTCCTCAGATTAAGAGAGTCACAGCCCCGCCTTAGCTCTGACACCACCCCCTGCCCACTGCAGTCAGGAAAAAGGCAGAGAGACATGTTAGTAGCTGAACATTCAATAACACTTGATTGAGACTCACACTGGCCTGACGTGAGAATCCCGTCAATCAAGCTTATCTGTGCCTCAGTTTCTCCAACCCAAAATGAGAGTATTTGCCTTACATTGACATAAGGCAGATACGTGATAGAAAGAGGATAATTACCTAGTGGTGGGTAGTGGGACACCCAGTTTGAAGCCCAGCAGAGGCACAATAGAGTAAACCTATTTATGCAATGAGAAAACTCTTGAAATTGCTTCCCCCACCCACCTTTTTCAGAGTAGCACAGGTCTCAGCTAAAAGAGTGACCGCCAGGAAGAAAATAAAGCAAATGCTGTCCTTGTTTCCTCCCTCCTTCCAAGTACCCCCAGGTGAAATGAGCTGATAAGACGCTTGTGGAGAACTTCAAGCTCCTGGGAGATCAATGCTATATGAATAGAAAGTGTTATTATTCTGCAAAACACTGGAGAATGGCTTCCCCAGAAGTCATCATGCACCAGGAAGAGAATAAATGAAATAATTTCTTTTCTTCTGATCTTGGGCTTAAAGCTTCTTAGTCACTTAAGGAGGATTTAATCCACTAGTGGACTGGCCCCATTCGAGAACTGCAGGGCTAAAGTTAGTACTGACCTGGACACGACAAGCACAAGAGGGAAGGGGCCGGAATTCCTCTTGGCTGCTGCAGTTTGCACACTGTTTCTTCCCCAGAGTTCAGGAGACACAGTCTTCCACCAGGGTTTCTCTTTTGAAATGTCTTCAAGCCAGAACGGGCTTGGGAAAAACTTCCCTCGACCCCTTCTCCTCACCCCTGATTTCCAATGCTTTTCTTCAAGGGGCCTACACCCATCCGTTTGTGAGGAGTCTTGCTCTCAGCCATTAATCATAACCCCAGTTACAGTGTATCCCCTATAAAGAAAACCAGTTTTAAGGCTCTAGGGAAGAGTCTTGCCAGGTGCTAAGGAAAAAGATGTTGAGACTCACAGGTCCACTCTTTACCTACAAAATTGCCCCCATAAGAGCAGCTTCCAACTCCAGCCTCCATATGAGTCCATTTCCAAAGGCTACAACTACATGTTCCAAAGAGGAAGGACAAGGAGAAGGCATCAACCCATGGCATAAGGATTGATGGAAAGAATGAGGGTGCTTCCCTTGGAGAAGGAAGCGTTCAGGGAGATGCACAGGTATTTTTAAGCATATGAATGTGTGTTATTGTCGTTTGACTATTATGATAACAAACAGAAACCCACTTAATCTATCTCAAGTATATGAGGTTGCCATAGGTTTCTCATGGTACAATAAAGGAACTGCTAGGGCAATTCAAAAGATGGAGTTGTAAAGGCTTGGGAATCCTGGAGAAATGAGTGGGGGAGTGGATTTGGCTTGAAGGTGCTCTAGACACTCAAGTAGCAGGAGCTCTAATACCCCTATTATAGCTAAGTCACTTTTAACATGACTTATCTGAAGGCCACCAGGCTACTTTTTCCTGCTACTTAACAACTAGCAAATTCTTTCCAATTTGCTTTCATTTAAACACCACTGAGACCAGGCGTGGTGACTCAAGCCTGTAATCCCAGCTCTTTGGGAGGCTGAGGTGAGAGGATTGCCTGAGCTCAGGGGTTCGAGATCAGCCTGGGCAACTTGATGTGACCTCATCTCTAAAATAAATCAAAAAATAAGCTGGGTGTGGTAGTGTGCACCTCTGGTTCCAGCTACTTGGAAGGTGAGGTGGAAGGATCGCCTGAACCTAGCAGGTTGAGGCTGTGGTGGCCGGGAACAAGCCACTATACTCTGGCCTGGGCAACAGAGTGAGACTCTGACTCAAAAAATCAAATCAAATCAAATAAATACCACTGAGTGAGAGTCCAAGTGACTTTTCAGCAGCCTACCTGAGTGATCTTTTACAGGTGGCTGTGGCTTGCCATGAATCAAGAATCCACCTGTCCTCCAACCAGCTGTCACAGCAGAATGGGGTTAAGTGCTTTGAAAAAATGGCTTCCACCCTGGCAATTGGGGCTGTGAGCAGCAACAACTTCTCAAAGAAGAAGGGCACTAGAGGATGGGCAGGCAGGCATGGAGATGAAGAGCATAGATCCAGGGGACACACTGCCTGGTCTCAATTCCTGCACACCGCCTCCTTGCTGGAGAAACCTTGGGCAAGTCTCTTGGCTGCTCTGTACTTCTCTTTACTCATCTGGATGATGAGAAAAATAAATAAGGTTGTTGAAAGGATTCATTAGACGATCCACAGAAACACTTAAAACGGTGTCCAGCATAGAGCAGCACTCAGTAAATGTTTGCTATTATTATTCTCTCCAACTTTCATGTGAATATGATTACTTAGGGAGTTTGTTAAAATGCAGATTTTGGTTTAGTAGGTACAAGGTGAGACCTGAGATTCTCTGTGTCTAACCAGCCTCCAGGTGGTATCAATGTTTCTGGTCCATGGCCCATACAGTTTTTTTTATTATTTATTTATTTTGAGTCAGGGTCTCACTCCATCGCTCAGGCTGGAATGCAGTGACAGGATCATGGTTCACCACAGCCTTGACCTCCTGAGCTCAAGAAATCCTGCTACCTCAGCCTCATGAGTAGCTGGGATGACAGGGGCCCACCATCATGCCCGACTAATTTTTTTCCCTCCTGTAGAAACAGGTCTCACTATGTGGCCCAGGCTGATCTCCAACTCATGGGCTCAAGTAATCCTCCCATTTCGGCCTTCCACAGTGCTGACATTGCAGGTGTGAACCACTGCGCCAGGCCAAGAGTTACTATTTCTTTAAGATTCTATGACAATGATCTGCTATCTAGACCCCCTAGCTGTAAACTCACACCTGGACTCCCTGCTTGCCTTACCTCCTCACACACAGACTAAGGTTGCCTGTCATAACCAATGAATTAGAGTTTACAAGCCATCCCTGGAATTTATAATCTACTTCTGCCTTCTCCTTGTTTGCTTCCAAAATAAAGAAATTATTATTTTTATTCTTACAAAATACATTTGATTCCAGATATTGCAAGCATTTTGTAGACACTTCTTCATTGATACGTATACCTCCTTGTTGAAGTAGGTGGAGTTTTGGTAATTGCTTTGTTTTTACTTTTAACATGCAAGATGAAGCCAAGAAAAGATTAAATGAGACCTGTGCTTTGAAACCCAGCAGGAGGGGAAAAAAATGCCTAAGTCTATGATAATGATGATGATGATGATGTTATTATATTTGTGGGTGTAAAACATACATTCAGCACTCATAAATCACCAAGGCGGTGATTCTCCATTGGTACAAATTGGAACTACTTGGGTAGCATTAAACAGATGCCTGGACCCCACCCCAAACTTTCTCCCTCAGAACACCCAGAGCCCCAGCCCTGTGTTGTCAAAAAGCTCCATGTGTGAGTCCATCATCATGTGTCAAGACATGGAAAAGGATATTGCAGAAACTAGGAAGGGAGTATGTTCCAAGAAGGGAATGGTTTGGTGTCTGAGGTTGCCAAACCATTGAGTAACATGAAGATAGGAAGAGGTCCTTCAAACTTGAGGGAACATTGGTGACTTTGGTGAGAATAGTGACCCTGGGCCACGAGGGTAAAAACAATATTGCAAAAGTTGCTTACCCTCATCCACAGTCAGATATTTGTGGGATAAGAACACTGAGACATGAATGGAAGAAATGGAACTAGGCAGGGAGTAAAAACTTTAGGGGTACACATGGATGCACAGAGTGGACACTGGAGACATTGGAGGGGTGGGAGGGGGAGAGGGATGAGAAACTACCTATTGAATACAATGTTCACTATTCAGGTAATGGGTACGCTCAAAACCCAAACTTCGCCGGGCTCGGTGGCTCAGCCTGTAATCCTGCACTTTGGGAGGCCGAGGTGAGTGAATTGCCTGAGCCCACGGGTTCGAGACCCGCCTGGGCAACTTGGCGAGACCTCATCTCTACAGTAAATCAAAAAATTAGCTAGGCGTGGTAGCACGCGCCTGTAATTCCGGCTACTTGCAGGTTTTAAAGACACCATTTGCCATATCTTGTCTACTAATAAAAATCTCCTCCCTGGTAACTCTGCAGTGAATAATCAACTGAGAGTTTGTTCAAATGCACCA
>CAUYQG010106296.1:0-70000 GCA_963574415.1 Tarsius wallacei
GTAGTTCCAGCTACTTGGAAGGCTGAGGCGGAAGGATCACTGGAGCCCAGTAGGTCGAGGCTGCGGTGGCCGGGAGCGGCCACTGCACTCCAGTCTGGGCAACAGAGTGAGACTCCAACTCAAAAAAAAAAAAAAAAAAAAAAAAGAAAACTTCTCCATCTCAATTGAGAGTTGGACAGATTTAAGATATTCAAAGAACTCCTGTGAGGTATTACATGAGAAGACCATCCCCAAATTACATAATAAGCCATCTTTACAAGGTGAGCATGAAAGAAAAAATTTTAAAGACAAATAGACAGAAGGGACAGACGAGTTACCAAGGAAGACCCATCAGAATTACAGAAGACCTCTCAGCAGAAACTTTACAAGCCAAAAGGGACTGAGGTCCTGTCTTTAACATTTATAAAGAAAAGCAATTCCAGCCAAGAATTTTCTACCTCACCAAGCTAAGTTTCATTAATGAAGGAGAATTAAAATCCTTCTCAGACATCAAGCCCCTAAGAGATATGCCACCTCCAGACCAGCCCTACAAGAGATGCTTAAGAAAGTTCAAAGCACAGAAACAAAACAGACCAAAAAAATTGTTCCATCCCAAAAAAGCATAAACAAGCACAGAGTTTACAGACCATATAAGTCAACCACAAAGCCTAGAATGCAAAGCAGTCTCTGAACAGCAATATGACAGGAACAAACCCCTGCATATCAATAATTAGCTTAAATGTGAATGAACTGAACATAACACTCAAAAGGCATAGACAGAGTGGCAAATTGGATAAAGACGCAGGATCCATCCTTCTGTTGCCTTCAGGAAACTCATCTCATTATTCACGGCACTCACAGGTTTAAGGTAAAGGTTTAGAGAAAGATGTTCCATGCAAAAGGAAAACAAAAAAGAGCAGAAGTAGTTATTCTTATTTCAGACAAAACAGATTTTTAAACCAACAAAAGTTAAAAAATTTTTAAAAAGCGACCCCTTCAGGTCCCTTCCTACTGTGGGAGATTTTCTGTCCTCTCAATAAATCCTGCTTTCAAAAAAAAAGCACTACATAATGATAAAAAACTCAGTCCACCAACAAGAAATATCCATCTTAAATGTACATGCACGCGACACAGGAACACCCAGATTTATAAAAGAATTTCTAATTAAACCGAGAAAAGACATAGAATAGTCATATAATAATCATCAGAGATGTCAATACCCCTGTAATAGTCTTAGACAGATCATCAAGGCAGAAGACTAACAAGGAAATCTGAAACCTCAACTCAACATTCAACCAATTTGATCTAACAGACATCTAGAGAACACTTCACCTAACAACCACAGAATATGCATTCTTCTCATCAGCACATGGAACATACTACAAGATCAATCACATTCTCAGATATAAATCAAACGTGAACAAATTTCAAAAGGTTAAAACCATTCCAAGCATCTTCTCAAACTACAGCACATAAAAATAAATATCATTACCAACAGGAACCTCCAAACACACAAATATGTAGAAATTAAACAACTTGCTTCTTAATGACTTTTGAGTTAATACAGAAATAAAAATATTCCTAGAAAAAAATGAAAGCAGATACATCATACAAAAACCTATGGGATACCATGAAAACAGTGCTGAGAGGGAAACTTATAACATCGCAGGTATACATCAGGAAAATGGAGAGATCTCAAGTAAACAGTTTAATGCCATACCTAAGGGAGCTGGAAAAACAAAAGCAATTCAGCCCCCAAAACATTAGGAGAATGGAAATCATCGAAGTAAAATCACAGTTAAATGAAATAGAGACAAAAAAAAAAAAAAGAAATCATACAAAGAATCAATAAGACAAAAAGTCAATTCTTTGAAAGGATAAATACGATTGACAGACCCCCTGGCCAGATTAGCAAAAAAAAAAAAAAAAAAAAAAAGAAAGAAAGAGAGAAAGAGAGAAAATCTGAATAAACACAATTAGAAATAAAAAGATGATGTTACAGCTCACTCTGAAGAAATACAGAAATTTATCAGAGATTACTGTAAACATAAGTATACGAGTAAGAAAAAAAAAACCTAGAGAAAATACAAAATTTCTGGCAATATACAATCTCACAAGATTGAAACAGGAAGAAATAAAAACCCTAAACAGCCAATAACAATCCAAAGAATTGACTCAGTAATAAGAAACCTCCCTATTAAAAAAAGCCTTGGGCCGGATTGGTTCTCAGCTGAATTTCAAAAGATGTATAAGGAAGAGCTGATGCCAATTCTACTAAAAGTATTTCAAACCATCAAGAAAAAGGAATTCTCCCCAGTCAATATCACCCTGATATCCAAAAAATGGCAAAGACCCAACAAGGTAACAAAACTTCAGGCCAATTCCCCTGATGAACATAGATGTAAACAATCTCAATAAGATTTTAACAAATTACATTCAACAGTACATTATAAGGATCATCCAATATGAGATTGATGATTCAACATATGCAAATCAATAAATGCAATTGACCACATAAACAAGTGTAAAACCAAGAACACGATTATCTGAATAGTCACAGAAAAAACATTCGATAAACTCCAATATCCAGTCAATCTTGGTGGCTCAGCCTGTAATCTCAGCACTTTAGGAGACCGAGGCGAATGGATTGCCTAAGCCTGTGGGTTCCAGACCAGCCCAGCAACTTCGTCTCTACAATAAATCAAAATTTAGCCAGGAGTGGTAGCATGTGCCTGTAGTTCTGGCTACTTGGAAGGCTGAGGCGGAAGGATCGCCGGAACCCAGCAGGTTGACAGAGTGAGATTCTGACTAAAAAAAAAAAAAAAAATCCAAATATCCTTCTTAATAAAAACCCTCAAACACCTAGGCATCAAAGGAACATTCCTCAAAATAATAAGAGCTATCTATGACAAACCTGCAGCCAACATCATACTTAATGTGCAGAAATTGGAAATATTCTCCCTAAGAACTGGAGGACGACAAGGATGGCCACTCTCACCCCTTCTATTTAACATAATACTGGAAGTCTTAGTCGGAGCTATCAGCCAGGAAAAAGAAAGTAGAGGTATCCAAAAGGGAAAAAGAGAAAGTCAAATAATTCCTCTTCTCAGATTATATTATTCTAAACTAGGGACCCCTAGAAAGTCTGCCAAAAACCTCCTTGCACTAATAAATGACTTCAGTAGCATCTCAGGATACAAAATCAGTGCACAAAATCAGTTGCATTTCTATACACCAACAGCAAGAAGGCTGTGAACCAAATAAAAAACACAATCCGATTCACAATAATTACCAAAAAGAACCTGGGCATTCATCTAACCAAAGAGGCGAAAGATCTTTACAATAAGAACTACAAAACACTGCTTGAAGAAATCAAACATGCCACAAACAAATGGATAAAAATCCCAGGCTTATGCATTGGAAGAAGCAGTATCCCCAAGATGTCCAAAGCAATCTACAAATTCAACACAATTCTTATTAATCTACCAACATCATTTTTCACAGACCTAGAAAGAACAATGCTGAAACATATATGGAAATTTTTTAAAAATCCAAATAAGTAAAGTAATTATCAGCAAAAAGAACAAATCTGAAAGAATCACACTCCCAGACTTCAAACTTTGCTACAAGCCTACAGTAATAAAACAGCAAAGTACTGGTGCAAAATAAACATATAGACCACCAATGCCACAGAAGAGAATTTGTAAATAAAACCATGAACTTTCAACCAACTCATCTTTGACAAAGCTGGTAAAAACAAACACTGGGGAAAGAAAATCATATTTAGCAAACAGTGCCGGGAAAACTGGCTAACCACATGCAGAAGAATGAAACTGGACCCCTACCTATCACCATACACAAAAATTAACTCCAAATGATCAAGGACTTAAATGTGAAACCTCAAACTATAAGAATCTTAAAAGAAAACTTAATGATCACTCTCTGGGACATTAGCTTAGGAAATGAATTCATGGCCAAATCCTCAAAAGCAAAAGCAGCAAAGTCTAAAATTGACAAGTGGGACTTTATTAAACTTAAAAATTTCTTCACAGCAAAGGGAATTATCAAGAGAGTAAAGACACAGCACACAGAATGGGAAAAAGTATTTGCAAGCTATGCATCCAACAAAAATATAACTTCAGGATCTGTAAAGAACTCAAATAAATTGGTAGGAAGAAAACAAACCCATTGAAAAGTGGTCAAAGGACATGAACAGACACCTGTCAAAAGAAGACATACAGGCACTCAAAAAACATAAAAATGCTCAGCCTCACTAATCATCAGAGAAATGCAAATCAAAACTACAATGACATACTACCTCAAACTGGTAAGGATGGCTACCATTAAAAAGTCAAAAACCAATAGATGTTGGTGAGGCCATGGAGCAAAGGGAATGTTTCAACACTGTTGGTGGGAATGTAAGCTAGTTCATCCTTTGTGGAAAGCAGTGTGGATATTTCTCAAAGAACTAAAAACTGAGCCACCCCAGCAATCCTACTCCTAGGGATATGCTCAGAGGAACACAAATCACTCTATCAAAAAGACACCTGCTTGTGTATGCTTATTACGACACTATTCACAATAGCAAAAGCATGGAACCAATCCATATGGATAAAGAAATGTAATACATGATGTAATACTATGCAGCCATAAAGGAGATCAAAATCATCTCCTTTGCAGTGACATGAACCCAACTGGAGACCATCATTCTGAGTGAACTATCACAGAAACAAAACATTTCATTCTGCACGGTCTCACTAAAATGTGGGCACTAAACATTGAGCACACAGGCACAAGAGTGGGCAGACACTGGGTACCGCTAAAGGAGGAGGGAGGGTGGGAAGATAAGAAACTACCCCAGTTTCCACAGCAACTGTGGAACATTTCCTGAGGAAGGGTAAAACCACCTCCGGTTTATTGAAGGCTGACAATGTGCTTAATGGTATCCTACATGGATTACATACACCATCATATGTAATCTCGACTATAAACATGTGAGGAAGGTGTTGATTTTAATGCCCTCACTTTAAATAGGAGAAAATGAAGATTTACTGAGGTGGGTGAAGGGATTTGCCCAATGCTGCACAATTAGAAAGTGGTAGGGTGAGATTCAACCCCTCACAACCAGACTCCAGAGCCAACTGCTTTCCAAAAGAGCCAATTCTCTCACTGCAGAGGTCCCCTTGATAAAATACTCAGCACTTACTATTTATCATGCCACTTATGCTGAGACCCAAAGGGAGCTGAGTGAAGTGAGAGCATGCAAGAGAAATTGTGTTTCTACTGGTACTTCCGTCAAATAAATAACAATTTAACCTTGAAAAGAGTCATTAAAAAATACAAAGCATGCTAATACCATTCTAATCTTCCCATCTCATTCTTCTAGCAAAATTTCTCTAGAATTTTGAGAAGAAAAACTGCTTATGAAATTCCTTTTTTTAAATAAGGAAGCTATATATAATTTATGTGGGCTTACTCTTTAGTCAAAATACACTTAAGTCTCCTACTCAGTCATCTTTCCTCTGCTTTAAAGCAATTAACTTTGTTATGTCAGTTTAAATGTTCAATGATTTGCTGTAGCATGCTTTTCTTTCTTGGGAATTGACCGTAAAAGGAGGGTGCCATGAGAGCATTCGTGTGTCTTCTGTCAAGCATATTTCAATAATGTAAAAGTTCCAAAGATTTTTGGTGAGCAAAATTCCACCAGAGTTAAAATAAGCATTATGGTCATAATCACTACCTTTGTAAACAATTTACAAAGAAAAATAATTGCAGTATCCAATTAGTTTCCTCCAGTTCTGGTTCCAAATCCTATCAGATGTTTTTTTCTGGGAAGAGCTAAGATTTCATTATCACCTTTCCTGTTCTGTTTTTCATATTCATAATCATTTTTATTAATCAATATACTCTGTTGTTATTGGTTGAATTAATCAAGTAAATTTGTCAGATTTCTCATGTAATGACTGTAGGGACAGTAGAAATTGAACCATTTAAATGTCTTATTTCTTCTAGCATCTAACATATAGAGAATATATATATTAGATGTTATATATATATATAAATATATTAAATAGAAGTAATAGCAATATCCTGAAACATGTCAGTTGCTGTGGAAACTGGGGTAGTTTCTTAGCTTCCTATTCCTACTATAACAAATTAACCCAAATTTAGTGCCTAAAACAATAAGAATGTTTAATATTATATTTCTGAAGGTCAGAGTCCAAAACTCACTTCAGCAGGCTATATGAAATGGGTCTATAATGCTGCATTCCTTCTAGAGATCTTGGAAAACAATCTATTTCCTTACTTGTAGGGGATACCCATATTCCTACCCTCATGGCCTCTCTCTAGTTTTAAAGCTAACCATGTAGTTTCTCTGCTTCTTGAACTCTGCTTCCATCCTTACATTTTCTCTCTCAAACTCTGATCTTCCTGCCTCCCACTTGCAAAAGACCATTTTGATGGCATGGGACACAACCGTATGATCCAGGATAATCTTCTCATCTCAAGATTCCTCATTTAATCACATCTGCAAAAGTCCTTTTACCATTTGAGGTGATTAATTTTATGTGTTAATCTGACTGCACCACGGGATGCCAAGATAGCTGATAAAACATCATCTCTGGGTGTGCCTGTGAATGAATTTCTGAAAGAGATTGGTATTTGAATCTGCAGACCAACTGAAAAAGATCCGCCCTTATCAATGTAAGTGGACATCATCTAATCCACTAAGGTTTGGATTTAAAAAAACAAAAAACAGATGCTGGGTGAATTCACATTGGAGTTCCTGATTCTCTGGTCTTCCAACTCTAGGAGTTATACCAGCAGCCACGCACCTGGTTCTCAGACCTTTGTATTCAGATAGAATTACACCACTGGCTTTCTTGGTTCTCCAGTTCACAAATAGTGAATGATGAAACTCAGCCTCCTTTTTTGCTTGAGTCAATATCCATTAAAAAATCTTTAGATATAAGAAATAATAAATAAATCTATAGATGCGTATCTGTGCATATACATCTAAACACATACACACATACATATATTTGTGTATATATAGAGAAACACACACAGACATATATATAGAGAGGAGATCTTATTAATTCCGATTCTCTGAGAGACCCTGTTTCATACACTGTGTAAAGTAACACATATTCACAGGTTCCAGAGATTAGGATATGGATATCTTTGATTATTCTGCCTACCACAAGTAGTAGAATGGGAAATCAACTAAAAATAAGAAGAACTGGGTTCCAGCCACTGTTCTGGTATCATAGGGGTGTGGAACTCAGATACAACTGGTGTACCACATACAACTACATTCACCCTCTTTTGCAGACATTCCACTTCACACCTGAGAAATCAAGGCCCAGAGAGAGTCCCTGAGTTGCTAAAAGAGTAAAAGTGGCAGAAGTGAAAGAAAACACAGATTCTGAGGTCAATACCATGGCCCCTTCTGCCATATCTCACTGACATGTGACTTTGTGCATCTAATGTGTGCCCATGGGTTGGTAGAGAGACACACAACAGATTGTACAAGTGAAAGTCTTTTGCCTCCATAACATGCTATATACTATAGGAGCCATTTTTATTACTTCCACAGTAAAAATATAGTGCTGTCAAACAAGCATCAGATCTCTTTCTTCCCAATGGGCAAAGACCAAAGGCTTGAGATGAGAAAACATAGCAAGTGAAAATTCAGTACTTGACGTAAGGGAAAAGAGAGTTAAATATCACTTTCTGCCTGGTAGTTTTACTGAGGGCCAATCACAATTCCCCTTCACTCACAGAGATAAATTTTAAATTCAGCATCAAATTGGTTATTTGCGAAATGCTTAGATATTTAGAGAGCAAAGGAATTATAGGCGAGGAAACATCAGCTTTCCACTTCATGTCTGCTCTGCTGACTCACATTTCCATTTACAGGGATGAAAATTCTAAATTGAGCTTCAAACATGTTTAGGGTTTCTTCTTAAAATTAAATTGTCCCTACAATTCACAGACTTGTATTGAATATATAATTGTTTCAGGGGTAAGCTTCACCTGTTAGTATATGGGAGCATTGCTAATGAAATAAAACCAATAATGCTTACATCTAATGGATTAAATTTGACCACTGGGCAATGATGGAAGAAGACCTAACTTTTGGCTCCACTGTGGCTTGTGCATGTGGACTTAAATCTTGGAAATGGCTTTTGAAGAGAAAAACCTTTATGAGAGACTTCATATGCTGAATTTGGGGAAAGGCAAATGAGATTCACGCAACAGTTTTATCTCTAAAATGACTAAATTACTTAAGAGAAAGTAGATTCTCAAAGTTCAGTGACTGTATGGGGTAGGCCCATCAGTCTTCTTATGGTTAGATTTGGGTTTAAAAAAAAAAATCTTGCAGGTCCTGTGAACCATTTGTTCAGAAGAGAGGAAGCCTTTGCCGTAGACCTTGAGAGATGTTTGAAACTAAGAACTCTTACTCCTTTGTCTGGCTTCTATAGCCTTGACACTAGGTTTCTGCAGCTGTAACTGTGAATCATTAGACTCAGGGATTCAAGGCGAAAACTCTGTGCCCAAGTTCATAAGACGAGCAGGATTCTCTGCATGTCAAAGCCCATCTCCCACATTCAGTTTCACCAGAGTTGATGATCTCTGAACTTAGCAGCTTTGGAAAATGGTTTCAATAATTAAAAAGCATTAATCAATCTCAGAGACTTGTGTGAATTCTATTTCTCAAGTTCAGAGGTTTTGAAGCTATGGCTTGGTGTTAGGTCATGCCTGTTCCTTGGCGTTCTTCTAGATAAGGGACAAAATGCATGAGCTCAAGTGGCAGAAGCAAACTGAATTGACTTCAAAATGTTTCCTGAGCATCACCAGGTAAATGGTGATGAAGAGACAATGTTTGTTCCTTCAAAATCCATATATTGGATTCCTAGCCTCAAAAGAAGTGGTATTAAGAGGCGGACTTGGGGAAGTGATTAGATCATGAGGGCGGACACCTCATGAATGGGATTAGTGCCCTTATAAAAGGGACCCAGAGAACTCGCTTGTCCCTTTCACCATGTGAGGAAGCTGACCATTTATGAGGTCTAACAATTAAATCCGTGAACTTGCCACCATTAGCTTACATTGGTCACAGTGTACAAACAACTCAGGAAGGTTCCATAACCTTGGTATCTCAGTATCTCATAGCTGGGTTCATGTGGACACATGACAGTGTCTTGCTGAATGGTGTTCATTATTGTTGTTGCATGTTTATGTGTGCCACTGCAGGAATGTTGCAGCTTGAATTCGAGCAATGAACAAACATTATATTTCTTGTTAAATTTGGCAAGAGTCGTAGTGAAATCATGACATGTTAGTCACTGATTAGTTAGGATAATACCACGACGAAGGTGGCAGTGTATAAATGGATTAAATGTTTTTCTGAGGGGAAGGAAAATGTTAAGCAGAACTGATGAAAGCATTGCAAAAATTCATCGAATTGTGTGTCAAAATCATCAGTTGACTGTAAGAAGCATAGCAGACCAAATAAACATCGAGAAACAAGAAAATCTTAATTGAAAATTTTGGCCGAGGTGAGTGGATTGCCCGTGGGTTCAAGACCTGCCTGGGCAACTTGGTGAGACCTCATCTCTACAGTAAATCAAAAATTAGCCGGGTGTGGTAGCACGCACCTGTAGTTCCAGCTACTTGGAAGGCTGAGGCGGAAGGATCACCGGAGCCCAGCAGGTTGAGGCTGCGGTGGCAGGGAGCGGCCACTGCACTCCAATCTGGGTGACAGAGTGAGACTCCAACTCAAAAAAAAAAGAAAATTTTGGCATGAGAAAGGTATGTGCAAAAGTGATCCCGAAGGAGCTCTTGCATCATGACAATGCACCAGCTCACACAGGTAATAAACAACTAAAACCCAAATAACTGTAATGGAACACCCTCCCTACTCACCTGATCTGGCCCCCAGTGACATTTTTCTTTACCTGAAGCCAAAGGAAAATGGAAAGGAAGACATGACATTTAGGACATCAGGGGTAATACAATGACAGCTCTGATGGCCGTTCCGGAAAAAGAGTTCCAAAATTGCTTTGACAGGTGGACTAGGCTCTGGCATCACTGCATAGCTTCCCAAGGAGAGTACTTCAAAGGTAACTGTAGTGATATTCAGCAGTGAGGCATGTAGCACTTTTTCTAGAATGAGTTCACAAAGTTAATTGTCAATCTTTGAATGCACCAGGAAGAGAACCCTCCGGACTCTAAATCTACTGATGCCTTGATCTTGGAATTCCCATTCTCCTAAACTTTGAGAAATAAATTTCTGTTGTTCATAAGCCATGCATTCCAAGCAGACTAAGACATAAGCAGGAAAGAAATGCGGAGGCAACTTCTACATAGTAATACACCTGCAACTCTCTGGCCTTCAGAATCTTGGCACCTTAATATCCAAATTCTTTAAATCCAAAACTGGATTAGCTTAAGAGGATTTTTCTGCAACACAATGGTCCAACCAGTCAGTTGGTAAAATGTGCTTTAACCTCTCGTTTACTGCCACCAACACACACAAACACACACACACACACAAGCATGCACACAATTTTATTAGTCCTTTAACATTGAGAAAGCAGAGTAACATTGTGTACTCTGCTTTCTCTAATTGTGGAGAGGACAAAATAAACAGTAGAAAATTCTAAGTCTTTTCTAGCTGGCATTGAATTTGCAATAAAAAGGCTTCCTTTGTCTGAACACATTGTAACCTGCACACTCACTAACACACACACACACACTCCCTCATACTCTGTCACTCTCTCCAGACTTTGTCACTGTCTTGGCTCTCTTCCTATGACCAGCAGGATCCAAATAGAGAGTACAATGGAACCCATGAACAATTCCCAAAGCAGAGACTCTGTCCTTGAAGCCCTACAAATTGGCTGACTTTTCTTTTGGGGAATACACTGATATAATACGATTGAAAAGTGTTCTGACCTCCACTGCTGTGACCAGCAAACCAGAGCAGCACAGATATGATTCAAGTAAGCAAAGGAAAGCAAATGCTGTATGCATAGTCTTCATTGGCATATTTCACGTCAAATGATAGTGCATAGTCATTGTCTTGAATTTACAATCTTTAATTATCAAACCCTATCCTGAGTAAAGAGAGAATCCTTTTCCATCACAGAAACGCATCTTTTCTCTGCTTCTTAGTGACCTTTGTAGAACATGAAGACAGTGTGGGATCTGCTTATATAATACATAGGGCTCAGCATTCTTCCTCCAAACTCTTTTCTTAGCAAGACCTACCTAATTAGTTTTAAGATTATTTTAAGAAAACCTCCTTTTGGGAAAATCTCTCTGTAGTCTTAATCTCTCTGTAATCTAAAAGTTTAAGCAGCATCTTTGAATTGAAAGTAACAAAAAGAGACCAGTGACAACTTGCATCCCTAAAAATGGGTCTGGTTAAATGGATTTCAGCTGGGGGTAAATTTGCCCAGCAGGGAACATCTGGCAATATCTAAAGATGTTTTTGTTGTCTTTAGTTATTGCCAGAAAAGCTACTGGCATCTAGTGGGCCCAAGCCAGGAATGCTGCTAAACATCCTGTAATACACAGGACAGCCCCCACAACAAACAACCCAGAAGTGTTAATGGTGCCAAGATGGAAAACAAACAAACATAATTGTATATCACCACAGAGAAAAGAGATTTTAACAGAAAAAGGAGAGAGGAATAGTCGAGGACTCTGTTCTTGTATTCTATGAGTTACTGTATTAGTTTACTATTGCTGCTGTAAAAATTACCATAAACTTAGTGGCTTAAAACAACACAAATTTATTATCCTAACAGTTAGAGAAATAAATTAAAATATGCTTCACTGGACTAAACCCAAGGTTGCTGCAGGGCTTTATTCCTTCTAGAGGCCCTAGGGGAAAATCCATTTCCTTCTGGAAGCTGCCTGTAATCAGGGGCCTCCTTTCATCCTCAAAGCCAACAATGGCAGGTTAATCCTATGATGCCATCTCTCTGGCATTTGCAGCACCCTTGTAATTGCATTGAACCACCCATAAAATCTAGTATGATTTTATTTTAGGTCAACTGATGAACAATCTCAGTCTTACCTACAACCTTAATTCACCTTGCCAGGTTATATAACATATTCATAGCCATACTCATTTTCTGGGGATTAGGAAGTGAACATCTTTGTGGGTTACTGATTTGTAGGAAACCTAGGTGACATCTATGCTAGTTCAGAAGGGGCAAATCACAAAATATTATAGAAGCACCTGAATATTCATGGCACTGAACTGAGCAATTTATATTTCTATTTTGTTCTTAATGCTACCAATAGAATACCTGTCCACTCACAGAACACAGTGAAAGACAACAAGTAAAAAAGGTTCAAGGTCAAAAGACTCTAGACTATCAACCGTGGAACTCTATAATTTCAGCTTCTCACAATGTCCCTCTGCCTGTAGCCTTATATTTCACTACTCCCTCCCCAAGCAACACCATGCTTCTATATAAATGAACAATTTCTTGCATCAGTATCTCTCATTATCTTCCGCCTCCTTACATGTCAATTCTGCTGTTAACATATTACTTATTCTTTATAGGCCATGGAACAATCTACCATCTCCTTTCCCCGTTACACAACTCCCCCCAAATCGATACAATCCTTCTTCTTTAAACGGCTGGTAGCTTTATTTTGCCAACCATCATCTTAGAATGTGTATAAAGGGAAAAGAGTATGTGTGTCATCACAGTATACTTTGTTAAGTGTCATGCATAGTATTCATTAACAAATATTTATTAAAGTAAATTGAATGGGATTCTCGTTTCTTTTCAATTTATGTCTATTGTAATAAAATATATATAACATAATATTTACCATTTTAGTGATTTGTAAGTGTACAATTCCGTGACTTTCATTATATTCACAATGCTGTGTACCTATCACCACTATCTATACTCAAAACGTTTTCATTGCCCCAATATAAACTCTGTATACATTAAACAATAACTTCCCTTTCCCCGTAGCCTCTGGTAACTTCTATTCTGCTCTCTGTCTCCATGAATTTGCTAATTGGAGGTGGCTCATGCAAGTGGAATCAAATAACACACGTCCTTTTGTGTCTGACTTATTACACTAAGCATAACGGATTCAAGGTCTATTCATGTTGTAGCATATATCAAAATTTCATTTCCTTTTATGGCTGAATAGTATGCGACTGTGTGTATATACGACACTTTGTTTATCCATTCATCCACTGATAGACCCATGGGTTGGTTCTACCTTTTGACAAATGGAAATAATGCTGCTATGATCATTACCTACAGTTACCTGTCAATTCTCTGCTTTCAGTTCTTCTTGGGTATTTACCTAAAATGAAGTTACTAGACCAAATGGTAGTTCCAGGTTTAACTTTTTGAGAAACTGCCAAACTGTTTTCCAGAGTTGCTGAAGCATTTTATAAAAGAAAACAAAAATATTTTTCTAATTGATATATGCATTTTAAGCTCAAAGCAATTGCTTTTTTGTACAGATTTACAACATTTTTAGAATCAGTAAAAATGTATCATTGGATTTAACCATTTGTTCTCAAAGAGGATGGGTAGCAAAATATGTCTTTTAAGATGTTAGAATTTTTAGAATTTGTGAATGCATGTTAATCTCCAGGCATCCTAGAATAGGAAAAGTAGCTAGATAAAACTAACACACATAGTAAACTATGTGACATAATGTGAAGTATGAATTAAAACTATAAAATAGCATAAACTTATGTAATGGTTCTAAACAAGTAAGCATTTCACAAAGCAGTCTGAATACTGGAGGTGTGTCTTGAGAAAAAGATGCTATTATAAGCCATAAAATTCCATTTAGCTTTTATTACACATCTGTTAATCAGTTTTATTAAACTGAAAAATATACATTGTTAAACATTCGGTATCTTTCTTTTCAATTAGGTCAATTTACATCTTTTTCTTTACAAAATGAAAGAGTTGTTTTGCTCTGTCTGATCTAATTTAGAGTACAGGAAGACAGAATTCACATTCAGCAGTGTCTCATTGCTGGCATAATTAATTTGTGTTGGATTTGTCATACTTTGTTAAATAAGAAGCCAGAATATTTTAATTAAATGATAGTATCTTTTTTATACTGCACCTTCTGACTTAACAATTATTTTAATATGGAATATAATTTAAAAATGGAAACATTGCTATCTTGCCTCTCCAAAAAGAAAACACTAGAATGTTAGTCTAGGTCAAAATCATGTTATTGTCATTGAGGTATATTAATGAAATTGCAATCTTTTATTTTATCTTCAAAAATTCAGTGTAAGAAAGTTTACTCAAACACAAGGAGGGACCCAAAAAAAGAAAAACTATTTATAAAAAATTGTGAATTTATTCTCTCATGTTTAAACTTCAGTCACCTTTAAAGTATTCTTTTGAAGCAATACACCTATTGAGATCCTTTTTACACTACTCAAAACAGTTTTTGAACTTGTTGGTCTTTAAGCCTTTTAGTAATTCTGCCATTTGTTATTTCACCTCTTCCACATTGTCAAAATGTTTCCCTTTGAGGACTTTTTTCATCCAGGGAAACAAACAAAAAAAGTCACTCAGGGCAAGATCCGGTAAATAGGGAGGATAGGGCACAGGGGTCATTCCTTTTTTTGGTCAAAAAAAATTCACTGAAGTCAAACACAGCCTCTCACAACAATGATGTCGACGGGTTCTTAAAACACTTACCTAGCAGGAGAAACCTGTACTACAAGGGACCCACCCTCCAAAAATTAATTCCAGGTTGTTGTTTTTGTTTTTTGTTTTTTGTTTTGTGTGTGTGTGTGTGTGTGTGTGTATGGCGTGTGTTGTGTTGCTATCCCTTTGTATGCTTAAGAAGCTTGTTTTGAATTGAGAATGTCACAAGGACTAATTTACTATACAGCTTCTTTTTCCCATCTTAGACAATACTTATACTATATAAAAAGAGTTCTTCTTGCTGCTTAAATGTTCCTAAAACTATTGATAGTTGTGCATATCATCCACTTGCAGCTATAGTAACTGGTGACCTTCACCTCCAGGCTTAATCTTGCCTTAATGCTCAACCAATCCTGACCAGGCCAGGAAGGCCATTTTTAAGCAATATCAAACTGAAGGGGGCTCATTAATCTACCAGTCGGCCTGGTACACGAATCACTAAGCATGAACTCTGATCCTCCATATACTTGTAAATTCAAGGGTCTTCACATTTGCCTATTTCCTGACAGACTAACTTCAGCAGTGAGTTGAATGTTCTCAAAAGCACTTCTATGTCCCACAATGATTTCACACTTTCCACAACTCCCTAGATTAAAACTTATTTTATTTGTAGTTAACAGGAAATAGGTGGAAAAATAGATAAACTGTTCTGACTAGTACGTGTAGTCCTTTCAAACATGTGGCTCCAGTTCTTCTCAAGAGGTCCTTTAGTTTACTTGACAAACTTCAAAGTGAAAATAATCTCTTCACATGAAGCCAAAGAGAAGGTCCTCAACCGACATTTATTGTGCCCTGACCAGGTAAGCTCATCTCTTCAGAACTATGTCTGCAAAGCGGCAGAGTGCTTATGCCACCTGATTTTCCATGCAGTCTTATCTGCTGTGTTTGTCATTCTCCTTTTGCGTACCAACTCTTTGTGTTCTCTGCAATTATCTTCCCACCATGTTCCAGGAAACACACCTTTGGATTCTATCACTCAGGTTACCTTGCCCTCTTGCTTTCTGGTTAAGTTCAGTGATTTGGATGCACTAGAAAGAGACTAGAAAGTGATACAGACTGAATTCTAGATATTTCCCTATTCTGACATCATGGTCTGAAGGTGGCTGTATCCTTATGACTAATGTCCCTACTGGGGCAGATACTTTTCCTCCTGAAGGCTTAGAAGTGGCTCCACTTTCAACTCCTGGAGACCTAGGAGTGGAAATGGCCTCCCAGTTTCCACAGTCTAGTCTCTGGGTGCCTCAGTACCTCCTGCTGGTTCTGAAGTCCTGCACATGTCTCTGTAAATCATCCTTCATTAATCTGTTCTCAGAATCTGATCTCCATGTGTTCTATGCCTTCTGTCAGAACTCTGACTGATAAATCTCTCAGAAGGTCTTCCTAGAGGAGAGAACTTGGACTTGGAAACTCAGGTTAGATCTCTAAGGTCTTTTATCTATGTCCAGCACACTTAAGATAGAGAATAAAAGGAGTTGGTGGAAAAGTTTTAAATGCAATACCCAGATCACATTCACTGTGAGGCATCAGACTGTGACAGGCTGCATACAGAATGCTTATTTTCACTCCGTGCAAAGCCCAGTCAACCGATATGGAGGGAAAAAAATAAACCAACAACACATTCATTGAAGACATTTCACCTCCCTTCAATCCCAGTGTGTCATGCTCTGAATCTGTTAACTTTGACAGGTCTCAAATGTTTAGCTGTGCCAACCTCACTTGTCAACATTTTTGAACTACCTGTAACTCTAACCCTTTCAAAAATCCTTTTGGTAAGAAACTCACAGCTCTTCTACTTGTTAAAAAAAATCTGTTATTTATCCTGGCTAAAGTAGGTCCTGCCTAATAAGTAATATTAAATTTTATCTCCCCATGACTTTATAATTTTAAAAACTTGGAAGATGGTTAATGAGGATTCTGCCTTCTTTCTCGGTGCAGAGCTCATCTAAATATGTGGTTATCTTGCTCACCAGGTGCCAGTTCAAGTAATAAAAAGGAATACAAATGATTTTTTTATTATGTTAGTAATTTGAATCATAATTCTGTTTTCCTTCCATTTATAGCAGCAGCATAGTGAAGCAGAATCAATGTCCTCTAGACAAAATATCATTACACTGGAATTTAAAGTATATTCTCAATTTTGCTGTATTAATAAATGGTTTCATGGTTTCTGTTGCCTGATTCTTTTAAAGGCACTAGCAAGTGGTTTGAACTTATTTTCAGTACCTCGGTAATGCCATCAATACCTCTTGTGTCCCTTGTAGAGTATTGAATAAACATTGTCCACCAGATCAATTAGGAGCTACATTTTGCAAGAAATTTTCCCAAGAAGGCGTGTGAGTGTCACTGTGTGTGCATGTGTGTGCACATGTATATATGTGTGGGCATCAAAATTTCATCTGAACTTGGTTCCTTTTGCCATGGACAACTGGCACGGGATCTTTCACTGCAAAGTCTTTCTATAGCCTGGTATAACTTACGGTCATCCATTCAGATGGTACAGAACTTTTTCTCAATGAAAAAGAATAAGAAAACTTTCTATGGGACCAAATGTAGATCTAAATGGGAAGAGGTAAAGTCAACCTCGTGTTCTACAGAGATTCTCCAACTCTAGTCACCCCAGAAATCCTAACCTGTGACCTACTACCCATAGCGGTCCAGTAGCCTCGTCTCTCATAAATCAGAGTCGGAATTATGTGGCAAACTTCCAAAGGGGAATAGGAATTTTATTCTAAGGGGGTGGAGGATTCTATTTCTAAACATTTGCCTCTGCTGTCCCTCATTTTCCCTAACCCCCGTTCCCTGAAGCAATACTCAAACTGTGCCAATGGACATCATCTTGGCAATGGTTCCCAGTTACCCTCCTGCAAGTACACATATAATTTTTATTTGAGGACAGCGCAGTGTCTGGCTTATCAAAGTTCTTCCATAAATTCCCATGATTTGACTAATAGGCAGTCAGATTTCTTATCATTTGAAGGTTACCACAATGAATTGTTATACTTTCCTCTAAGATAAAATGAACTAGGCATTTACTTAGCTGTACATTCTGGATACAGTTAAATAAATAATTACTATCAGTTTTTTTTTATTTTTGTGTTTTTTGTTTTGTTTACTTTGTTTGTTTGTTTGTTTTAGAGACAGGGTCTTGCTCTGTCGCCCAGGCTGGAGTGCAGTAGCACGATCATAACCCACTGCAGCCTTGAACTCCTGGACTCAAATGATCTTCCTGCCTCAGCCCCCCAGTGGCTGGGACACCAGTGTCACACCACCACACATGACTATTTTATTTTTATTTTTGTAGAGACAGGGTCTTGCTATGTTGCCCAGACTGTATTAAGTTTGTGATATACTAAAAACATATGAAATAATGAGAATTCTTGTGCGGCTAGAGAATTCGAATTTTACCTACAATCCCTTTTCTTAGCAGATATGGCTTCTTAGTATTGCTGAATAAATAAGAGCAAGGAAAAAAAAAACATATTTGGCCAAAACACACTTAAACATGTGATTCATCATGTGCAATACCCCATGCCACAGGAAACAGCTTGAAAACCTTCTGTGATCTCTCCCAAGCCCATAAATCTTCTAACATCATGCCTGGGGAGTGAGGAGACGTTCCCAAGCCCGTCTTGTTCTGAGCCTCGTGCTGTCTGATTTTCCAATAACGAGCACAACCACCATGGTGATTAGAAGTAGTCCATTTACCTGAAGTCCATTTATCAGTATTATTTTGTTCCTACTAGTAAGGTAAGAGAAACAGTAAAGATCTTTCAAATCAATTAATTGAGGCATCAGAAAGAGCAAAAAGAATAACAGGAAAGTTCATTGCAATGCCATTTGAAGTCATTCTGATTTTAGAAAACAGTTTAACAATTATCTGCCTTCACTGAACTGTCCCTGATGTTGTTAAAATATCAAGCATGTATATGATTATTGACATTCCTTAACAAACAACATTCAAGTGACATACCCTCCTTTCCCTGTCCTTGTAGTGTAACCTCTATTCATGTTTACCTTGTTCTTTAGCTAATAATACTAATTTTATACCTTATCACACTAGATGCTCCTTCAGAGCGTCTAGTGTGTATTATTTATCTCCAGCATTTTCAGACAGCAAGATAACTGGCAGTGATGACATCTCAAGACATAATCCTTATATTAATAGGATAAGTTTAAACAAATTAATAAAAATATATTTGTATTTCAAGGTAGCCTGGATTGTGTTCTATCTCTGATTAACATTGTGAGTCAAATTTAATGGGGTGTTTTTATGTAACCCTCTCACCAGATTGCCTCCAAGTGATAGCATATAAATATTTAAGAAACAGCCGGGCTTGGTGGCTCAGCCTGTAATCCCGCGCCTTGGGAGGCTGAGATGAGTGGATTGCCTGAGCCCGCGGGTTCGAGACCCGCCTGGGCAAGCGAGACCTCATCTCTACAATAAGTCAAAAAAAAATCAGCCGGGCGTGGTAGCGCGCGCCTGTCGTTCCAGCTCCTTGGAAGGCTGAGGCGGAAGGATCGCTGGAGCCCAGCAGTCGAGGCTGCGGTGGCCGGGTGCGGCCACTGCACTCCAGTCTGGGCGACAGAGTGAGACTCCAACTCAAAAAAAAAAAAAAAAAAAAAAAATATTTAAGAAACTTGAAAATTTATCTAATCCAAACTTTTCATTTTACAAATGAGAAAAATGGGTTCAGGGATATAAAATAGGTAATTCAGGGCTACAATAGCCCTTCTCTCCCGATGGAGTCAAATGGAGGTTGGCATATTATACTGCATGATCAGCTGGTGAAGGGGAAAGAGAGAAGGTTGGTGGGTGTCGGCACCAGCGGACTCTCCTGCAGCAGTGGAAACAGCCAACATCTCTTCTCACAGCCACAAACCTTGACGTTCCTCAAATTTTTTTTTTCATGGGACATGACTCTGCCCTCTCAAAGAGCATAATTATTAGCTACAAATCTTAAAACATGGAAATACCCGTGTGGTACATTATTGATACCAACCCATTTGCCTCTAGTTTTGTTCAGATAACTGTGAGGGGTCAATCTGAAACCAGCAGTTTTCAAATTTCAGTTTGCACCAGAATCACTCGGACAGCATATTGAAACATAAATTATTAAGCCCCAGTCCCAGAGGTTCTGATTAAGAAGGTGCCAGGTGGGGCCCAAGAATGTGCATTTCCAATCAGTTTCCGGAAATGCTAATGCTGATGAACTGGGATTCACACTTTGAGAATCACTTGTCTAAATCAATCAGGGTAATTCTATTTTCCTTGCCAGTGACCAGTTTAAACATGGGTATGAGGAATAATACTGATGAGGTCACTCAGTAAATATTTATTGTGCATATATTATGTGCCAATGATATGTAAAGAGTAAAAATTCCAGCCGGGCTCGGTGGCTCAGTCTGTAATCACGCGCTTTGGGAGGCTGAGGTGAGTGGATTGCCTGAGCCGGCAGGTTCGAGACCCACCTGGGCAATTTGGCAAAACCTCATCTCTACAATAAGTCAAAAAAAAAAAAAAATTAGCCGGGCATGGTAGCGCACCCCTGTAGTTCCAGCTACTCGGAAGGCTGAGGCGGAAGGATCGCCGGAGTCCAGCAGGTCGAGGCTGCAGTGGCCGGGAGCGGCCACTGAACTCCAGTCTGGGTGACAGAGTGAGACTCCAACTCAAAAAAAAAAAAAAAAAAAAGAGTAAAAATTCCTGGCATGTAAATTATGCACATAATTATATTATGCACATATGAACCAAAAGCAGGATTCTTATGCAGCAGCTGTTGAGAACAGAACTGGGAGTCAGAGACAAGGGTACCCATAATGATTCTGCCGCTGAGTACACAGGTGATATAAACATACTTCAAACTATTGTGGATTTGATTCCAGACCACCACAACAAAGCAAAAGCACATTAAAGCAAATCACAAATTTTGGGATCTTCAAGGGTACATAAAAGTTGTGTTTACACTAGACTATAGTTTATTAAGTGTGTGATACCATTATGTCTTTAAAAACATTGTACAGGTCAGGCATGGTGGTTCAAGCCTGTAAAGCCAGCACTTTGGGAGGCCGAGATGAGAGGATTGCTTGAGCTCAGGGGTTCAAGACCAGCCTGGGCAACTTGGTGAGACCTCATCTCTAAAATAAATAGTAAAAACAAAATAAGTCAGGTGTCGTAACATGCACCTGCAGTTCCAGCTACTTGGAAGACTGAGGCAGAGGATGGCCTGAGCCCAGCAGGTCGAGGCTGCCATGGCTGTAAGCGTGCCACTGCACTCCAGCCTGGGTGACAAAGTGAGACTCCAACTCAAAAAAAAAGTGTATAAACCTTAATTTTAAGATATCATATTTCTAAAAAATTCTAAGCATCATCTCAGCCTTCAGTGACTTGCAACTGTTTTTGTTGGTGAGGGTCTTGCCTCCATGTGCTGGCTGCTGTCTGAACAGGATGATCAGTGCTGAGGGTTGGAGTAACTGTGACAACTTTTAAAAATAAGACAACAGTGAAATTTGTTGCATCAATTGATTCTTCCTTTCATATAAGATTTCTCTGTAGTATGAAATGGTGTCTGTTAGCATTTTACCCAGAGTAGAACTTCTTTCAAAGGAGTCAATGCTCTTTTTTTTTTTCATTTCTGAATTCTTTATTTGGGTTCATTTTTGTTCTCATTGTGGGTCTTGCTTTCGTCCTTTTTTTTCCCTGCAATTTTCTATTGAATGCCAGATACACTTAGTTTTACCGTATTGAGCACTAGAGACTTTTACATACTGTAAGTCTCCATGAGTTTTGTTTTTGTTTTGTTTTTATTATAAAGATGTGGGGTACAGTTCAGGGTTAGGTACACCAACATTGATTATGCGGGTACCCTTGTTGATGAGGTCTGCTCCTTCCTCCCCTAGCAGTTAAACCCTGCGCTGCTTAGTCAGCTTAGAGTATGTAATATTCTAAATCCTTTGTTGTCACTTCAACAGTGTTCAGAGTCTGCACCAGGAGTAGATGCCATCTCAAGAAAACACTTTATTTTCTCATCCATTAGAAGAAACTCCTCACCCATTCCAGTTTTATGATGAGATTGCAGCAATTCAGTCATGTCTTTAGACTCCACTTTTAATTCGAGTTCTCTTGCTATTTCTACCATATCTGCAGCTACTTCTTCCTCTGACGTCTTGAACGTCTCTAAGTCATCCATGAGGGTTGGAATCAACTTCTCTCAACTCCCGTGTATACTGATATTTTGACCTCCTCCCATAAATCATGAATGTCCTTTTGTGTGTGTGTGTGTGTGTTGGAGTCTCACTCCATCGCCCAGGCTGGGCACACTCACAGCCACCCCAGAGTTGACCAGCTGGGCTCCGGTGATCCTTCTGCCTCAGCCTTCCAAGTAGCTGGAACGCTACCACGCCCGGTTAAATGAATGTTCTTAATGACATCTAGAATGGTGAGGTCTTTCCAGAAGGTTTTCAATTTACTTCGCTCAGGTCCATCAGAGGAATCACCATCTAAGGCAGCTACAGCCTTACAAAATGTATTTCTTACATGATAAGACTTGAAAGTCAAAATTGCTTCTTGATCAATGGACTGGACGGCAGAATGTATGTTGTGTTAGCAGGCATGAAAACAATACTCATCTTCAATGTCTCCATCAGAGACCATGGGTGACCCGTTGCATTGGCAATGAGCATCAATATTTTGAAAGAAATTTTTTTATCTGAGTAGTAGAACTCAAGAGTGACCTTAAAATATTCAGTAAACTGTGCTATCAACAGATGTGTTGTCATCTAGTCTTTGTTGTTTCATTTATAGAATGCAGGCAGAGTCAATTTATTAAGGATCCTTGAATGTTCAGAATGATAAGCGAGCAATGGCTTCAACTTAAAGTCACTAGATGTATTGGCCCCAAACAAGAGAGTCAGCCTGTCCTTTAAAACTTTTTGAAGCTAGGCATTAACTTTTCCTCTCTAACTATAAAAGTCCTAGATGGAATCTTCTTCTAATACAAGGCTGTTTCATCGACACAGAAAGTCTGTTGTTAAATGTAGCCACCTTTGTCACTGACCTTAGCTAGATTTTCTGTATACCTGCTGCAGCTTCTATATCAACACCTGCTGCTTCACCTTGCATTTTTATGTTATGAAGATGGTTTCTTTTCTTAAACTTCATGACCCAAACTCTGCTAGCTTCAAAACTTTCTTTCACACCTTCTTCACCTCTCTCAGGCTTCATAGCATTGAAGAGAGCTGGGGCCTTTCTCTGGATTAGACTTTGGCTTACGGGAATGTTGTGGCTGGTTTGCTCTTCTTTCCAGACCACTAACACTTCCTCCATATCAACAATAAGACGGTTTTGCTTTCTTATCTTTCCTGTGCTCACTAGAGAAACATCTCTACTTTCCTCCAGGAATGCCTCCTTTGCATTCACAGCTTCACTAACCATTTGGCTCAAGAGGCCTAACTTTTAGCCTGTCTCGGCTTTCCACACTAAGCCTAATCATTTTTAGCTTTTGATTTAAAATGAGAGACATGTGAAAGGAATTTTTTTTTCCTGAGTAGTAGATCTCAAGAGTGACCTTAAAATAGTCAGTAAACTGTGCTATAAACAGATGTGTTGTCATCCAGTCTTTGTTGTTTAATTTATAGAACTGAACACTTAGAGGCCATTATAGAGTGATTAATTGTCCTAATCTCAATATTGTTGTGTCTCTGGGAATGAGGGGCTCTAAGAGAGGGAGACAGATGTGGAACAGGTTGGTACAACACAGCACACACATAACATTTACTAATTAAGTTTGCCACCTTATATGGGTGCAGTTCATGATGCTCCAAAACAATTCAATCGTAACACCAAAGGTCACTGATCACAAATCACCCTAAAGGATATAACAATCGTGATAAATTTTGAACTATTGCCGGAATTACCAAAATGTGACACAGAGACATGAAGTGAACACATGCTGTTTTAAAAAAATGTCACCAATAGACTTGCTGGATGCAGTCTATTTCACTTTGTAAAAAAATACAGTATCTCAATAAGGTGAAGAGCAATAAAACGAGGATTTCCTGCCTTCAAATAATTACTTGCGCTCACTGATGACCCTTATGCTCAGAAAAAAAAAAAAAAATGAAGGAGCTAGATTATAACATCTCTCAGGTTTTCTCCCAGCTCCAACAGTCAACTCCAACCACAGCAATTCTGTTACTGCTCTAGTGTAGCAATTGCCCACAATGAAGTCAAGAACACACCAGGATGAGTCTACAGAAATAGCTTCACACACTCTGATCTGTGTGTGACTGGGAAAGGCCAGAGGCTGGTGGATCATAGCTTCAAGAAATATAGTCACATTATCAAGATGACTTCAGGTCCAATTTAAAAGCCGAGTCAGATATAAGGAAAGACATTCCAGAGAATAGCACAAACGCTAAAAAAATACATACACATTGTGTGTAATGACTATTGATCCCCAGTTAAATTTTTCAGTCACAATTGCACCCAGAGAGCTTAGTCAACACCACCATATTTTAAATAGATTGTACAAAGAATTTTCCAGCTGTCAAATTTCCCCTCTTACCCAGTGCTATATGTGTGAGTATATCCATTATTTCTTGCCTTTTTGATCCATATGAGCAAGTTAGGGTCTGATGTCCTATCACCTTCACAGGACAACCCTCTGACTTAGGTAACAAGCAATAATATCACACTACCTTCCAACCCGTACATGCCATTCAACTTCATTGACTCTCCAGTGAGATCTTTATTATTCTGCCTTGTTCCGGGATTCCATCCAGAAACACCCAACACATTTAGTTGTCTTCCTTCTAGTACTCTTCTAACTGGAAGATTTCCTGTATCTTTCTATATTCTGTTTGAGCACCATCATTTTGAAGAATATAGAACTTAAATATTATTCTGAATTGGACCTGTTTTTCCTCATTACTAGACTCAGGTCATGCTTTCTTGGCCAAAAAAAACAGAGAAGTTGTGTACTTTTCCAAGCTACACTTCAGGGGCCTTCGATATTGATACAGCCTGCCATAAAATCACTTTCTTCCCCATGATTTTGATACATTCAATTTTATAGAGAGATAGTCCAGGATTATATAAATATACTGTTCCTCGTCTAACCTCCACCCACCAGCCTTGATCTGTATTGACAAATCTCTCCCAAATCAGTTACCACCATGATGGCGAGCAGGTGGTGTTTTTATATTCCAGTATGTTTTCTTTACATTTATTAGCAGCATTCTACTATAAGAAGAGTCTTCCCCTTCCCTCAATTATTTATTCATAAATTTAGTTATATTATCATAGATGTATAGATTTCAATTTTTATTTAGTATGTTATATTCCATCTGTATTATTATTAATATCCAGGTTCCAATTGTTCCAAATTTGGCCAGTGGGAACCCCCAAAGGGACTCTCATGTCACTGTGGCATGTTCCTATTTTTTTTCTCATTTTCTTACTTTCTGGCACAATAAGATACTGCAGGTTATCTTGGTTCTCCCGTGTCCTAGACAACGAATCCACAATTTCTCTAACGGGCCCGGGTTCCTTTAGCGTAGAGTGTGCATTTAGAAACCAATAAGTATGCTTATTATGCTTACTGCTACTACAGTGTCAATGTTTGTAGATGTACTCAGTGAACAGAGTCGAATACACACACACACACACACATCTGATGATTATACATCTATATATCTATGTCTATAGATGCATTTTTATGATCAGTTCACACCAATACTTCCAATTTCAATCCCACACCTCATGATTCTTCTTAGTCTTGTCTATAAATATCTTCTCCAACAAAGGTAAACTTGGATGTCTTCATCATCCTCACTATATTGACTTATAAGATCAGTTCACTTATTTGCTCAAGACCAGCAGTTTTTCAACCACAGTCCTTGCACCCTAGGCCCTGACACACACAAAGCTAGGGGGAGTGGTGGGAGGGGGCACTTTATATCTCCCACATCATCTCTCACCCTGCACCGCACATCTGTTGGCATCAGTAGGCATGCCATCTTTAAGCCACCATGCAGCACATCTCTCCCCATCTCATGATCTGGTGGTGACCCTGCTGCCAATTTCTCTGTGCTGAAAAGAGAAGAACCATTACATTTGAAAATGAATAATATCTGAATAAGAATAGAGATTGTCTTAAGTAAAACTGAATTACAAGGGAAGGTAAGTCTGGCAGCATTTAACTCTCTCCCTGTGTCTTCTTTTTTTTTTTTTTTTGAGTTGGAATCTCACTCTGTCGCCCAGACTGGAGTGCAGTGGCCAGTGGCCGCTCCCGGCCACTGCAGCCTCGACCTGCTGGGGCTCCAGCAATCCTTCTGCCTCAGCCTTCCAAGTAGCTGGAACTACAGGCACGCGCTACCGCGCCCGGCCAATTTTTTGATTTATTGTAGAGATAAGGTCTCGCCAAGTTGCCCGGCGGGTCTCGAACACGCGGGTTCAGGCAATCCATTCACCTCAGCCTCCCAAGGTGCGGGATTACAGGCTGAGCCACCGAGCCCGGCTGCCCTGTGTCTTCTAATGTGCTGGAAACGTCCTCTCTCTCCCTAGCACAAGCATTCAACAGCCAAGACAACCCCAAGGAACCCTGGTGTGCCTTACCCTTCTTCTTCATTATCAAATCACTCCTCAGTTACTCCTCCTTGCAGTTCGACTTAGCTCTTTTAGGTGTTAAGAGAAAAATTAAAGGAATTTGTCACTGGGGGAATTCAGACAACACAAAGAAAATGAAATTATGTTATTCAAACAGACATTATAAAAGATATTTAGGGGCAAGGCACTTCCCAGTCACCCTTACAAGTACATAAAAAAAATGACTACTCTGATTATTAAGGTAAACACACAAGCATCGGAATAAGTTTCTTTACCATTTTCCAATTCCATAGTAAAAAGTAAAAGCAGTTAGAGAAGAAATGCAAGATGTGTATATTATCAAAGTTTCTGTATTACTGTTGCAGGTAACTTTCTTTCTTGTTTCTTGTTTTATTTTTTATGTATGTATGTATGTATGTATTTATTTATTTATTTGACAGTGACTAAATCAGGGTTTACAAATACTAAATAGTCCTGGACTAATTTGGAAAGAAAACATCATTATACTCCGCTGGGTGCAATAGTTCACACCTGTAATCCCAGCACTTTGGAAGGCCCAAGTGGGAGGATTGCTTGAGCACAAGAGTTCAAAACCAGCCTCAGCAATACACTGAGACCTCCATCTCTACCAAAAAAAAAAAAAAAACCAAAAAACAAGATATTAGCCAGGCACATACCTATAGTTCCAGCTACCCAGGAGGCTAAGGTAGAAGGATTGCATGATTGCATGATTGAATTCAAGGCTGCAGTAGCCATGATTGTGTCACTGCACTCCAGCCTGGAAGACAGAGTGAGACCATGACTAAAAAAAAAAAAGAAAATAAGTGCCAAAATAAGTGATAAACAATAATAATTACAATAATATTTTAAACTGTAGTAAATATTCCTTTAGTGTGGCTTTTTACTTATAACCAATACAATAAGGTAACATTTAGATTTATCATCTTAATTACAATGATAGACTCAAACTGTTACAGTAATGAAAACAGCAAATAAATATATTGACCACAAGACTGATCCTTTTCTAAAGAAAAATGTATGTATATTGCATTTAATCCACACATTAACCCGCTTAGCCATTATACATACTGCTACTTATCAATACGGTACATTTTTAGCACTCAAAACATATTTAAGATAAAAAGATGACTTATTTTCAGTAGCATTTCTCAAATATTTCACATTTACATAATATGCATTTTAATAGTGTTACTCAAGTCATGTGTTTTAAGGAAACACAATTACTTTCTCATAATGGAAAATCAGTTATGTATATGAGATGTTAATTTATACAATCATTACATCTATCCTGCAGAGGTTTTTAACTAGTTGTTAAAAATGCCCAAGCGAAATATGTTAGGGAATTATGTAAGTGTACAAATTATACAGCAGAAAAAGAGAAAAATGCCATGTATTAATTCCAAAATTATAATTCAGTGAGACCAGACAAAAAGATGTGTGTTTTTCTCCATCTCACCAAAATAAGGAAAAAACAAAATGCTTATGAGAGTAAAATTCCTTTTTTTTCATTTTTGATAAAATGTAAATCATCTCTTTAATCAAGGAAACAAAAGTATAGAGAAGACCAAATCACTCAGAGGTTGACTGGAAAGGAAAAAAATAACTGCTGTTTCCATAGACAAAAAGAGTAGAACTTTGGGGAAATGTATATTGCTACCATCACCACTTGTAAGGCAAAATGTGGTCCAGGGACCAGCAGTATTGCCTTCACTTGGCACCTATTAGAAATGCAGACTCTTGGACAATACTCTAGACTTACTGAGGTAGACTTTGGAGTTTAAGATCCCCCAGTGATTCACATGAATGTTATAAGCTGAGGAACACTGATCTAAACTGTAATGATGTACTAATTTACCCTCATCCAATTTATTCTCCATGTAGCTACTAGAGAGATTAACAAAACAAATCTGGGACTTGTGTACCCTTGCTTAAAACTCTTCAGTCGGATTATTTTGCACTTTAATATTAATAAAACAAATTCTGTCATAGTCTACAAGACCCTTAGAGATCTCATACCTCCTTCTCTCCCACCCCATCCAGAACAACTGCCTGCTGATCTTATTTTGCTCCATTCACAGTAGACTTCTTCAGATCCTTCGGTTTTTTAAATTATTATTTTGGATTCGGGGGCACATGTGCATATCCCTTAAATGGGTGTATTGAGTAACGGTGAGTATTGGGCTTCTACTCTACCCATCATCTAAATATTGAACATTGTGTCTAATAGATTATTTTTCAACCCTTGCCCTGCCAACCTTCCCCCACCTCATTCCCCTCTTTTATAGTCTATCGAATATATTATTTCCATCTTTATGTCCATGTGTACCCATTGTTTAGCTCTTACTTATAAGTGAGAACATGCAATATTTGATTTTCTGCTTCGAGTTACTTCACTTATGATAATGACCTCCAGGTCTATCTATGTTGCTGCAAAGGACATGATTTTTTTTTCCTGGAGATATAGTATTCCATTGTGCATATATTCCACATTTTCTTTATCCAATCAACCTCTGATGGACATTTAAGTTGATTCCATGTCTCTGCTACTGTGAATCCTGCTGTGATAAGCACAAAAGTGCAGGTATTTTTTTTAATACAATGATTTCATTTCCTTTGGGTAACACCCAGGGATGGGATAGCTCAAATAGGTGAAAAATAGAACTACCATTTGACCCAGTAATCCTCCAGCAGCCTAAAGTATCCTCACTTTCAGAGCCTCACACATTTCTTCTGCAATGAAATGATCTTTTCTTTCACTCTTAATTTGACTAAATCCTGCTCATGCTATGGGTCTCATTTCAAACTTGAGTACTTTTCTCTGAGAAGCTCCTTCTAAAGTCCCACAACTTAATTCACCTCATACTTCTTAGATGTTCTCTATTCTTGGTTTTTATCCATCATAGCAATTTAGCCTCTTAGTTACTGTTGTGTGTACACACTTGTATGTGCACCTATTTGCATAATGCCTGTCTCTTTCACTAAGCTATAAGCCCCCTGAGGACAGAAATAGTTGTGTTTTGTGTGTATTTATCACGTATAAACCTACCTGAACATCTGTATTTGCTGGGTTAGCAAATGTTGATGAAGAAACAACGTTGAAGAAAGAGATAAAATAAGCTATTACGAGGTGATTTGTTAAAATCGTATCTTTTATGATTTCCCTTAAAACAATAACAAATTTCAAACACAAATAGATGGTGTAAAAATTAATAAGATTAAGTCCAGCTATGAGTTGATTTCTCACTCTATCATTTTAGATTCGCTCATCATATCCATAGATTCAAGAATATCATTTATCAAGTCTACAACACACCCAGACTCTGGTCTTCTTCGTTTCAAATACCTAATCAGTCTTAGATCTTCTTGTTTCTATCTACATAGCAAAAATTATATAATGTCTTCCTTCAGCCAAATCTACTGAAAGATCAGTTATAATTTTCCTGAAAACAAAATAAAACCAAAAGTACTATGTATATATGCACATGTGTACAATTGTCTCTTTTACAACTCAAGTTTGAAATGAGTGGGTCCACTTATATGTGGACTTTCTTCCATTTATGTCACCTTTGAGACAGCAGGACCAGCGCCTCTTCCTCTGCCTCCTCATCTTACTCAGTGTGAAGACAACAAAGATGAGGACCTTTATGATGGTCTACTTCTACTTAATGAGTAATAAATATATTTCTCTTCCTTATTATTTTCTTAATAACATCTTCCTTCCTCTAGCTTATTTTACAGTATACTATATTACAGTACATAATGCATATAACATACAAAATTTATGTTAATTGACTGTGTTATCAGTAAGTCTTCCAGTAAATATAGACTACTAACAGTTATGTTTTGTGGGAGTCAAAGTTATACATAGATTTTTGACTGTGCATGAGGTCCCCACCATTAGCCTCTATGTTGTTCAAAGTCACCCCTAGTTGTGTAGGGTGGGGGGACCAAAATCAACTGGAATTTATTTACAAAAAATTGTGTATTTTTTCTTACCTTTTTAAACTTCAGTCACCTTCTAAGTACTCTTCATTTAATGCAAAACACCTATGGAGATGCTTTGTCCACTGCTCAAAACAGTTTTTTAACTCATGAATTTTTATGCCTTCTAGTGCTTCTGCTGTTTTCGGGTGTCACCTCTTCCTCATTGACAAAACGTTTTGCTCTGAGGACTGTTTTCATCCTGAGAAACAAACAAAAAAAGTAGCTCCGGGCAAGATCAGGTGAATGGGGAGAGGGTGCCAAGGGCCATGCTGTTTTTGGCCAAAAACTGCTGAACAATCAGCACAGTTTGGGCAGGTTGTTCATGTTTAAGTCACCCACCATAAAATGGACCAACATGTTGAAAGAATCTCCAAAAAAAATTCACTGAAGCCTAACGCAGCCTCTTACAACAACACTAGCTGGTACACTGATGCCGAATGGTTCCTAGAACACTTACCTAGCAAGGGAAGCCTGTACTATAGGGGGCCCGCCCTCCAAAGAATAATTCCAGTTTTGCATTTTTTCTGTCTTGAGATCTTTGTGTTATGAACCTTCATTTTTTCTTGTCATCTTCTCAAAAGTAAACTTTGTTTTAAAACTTTAAAAAGATAATAATAATTCCAGGGTTTTTTTGGGGGGGGCGTTCTTTCCTTGTGTGCGTGTGTGTGTGTGTGTGTGTGTGTGTAATTTGGGGAAAGAAAATAAGCCAGTGAAAAGTGAGTGAATAGAATTGATTGCTTTATTCACTCATCAAATATTTATTATGCACCCATTACTATGGAAAAACTAGTCTAGAAGCCTCCAGGGATACAGTAATAAAATAATAAAAAATCTCTGCATTATGGAGCCTGCACTCTAAGAGGGAGGAAAAATATGAAACAAATACAAATAGATATAGGTATAGATATAGGTATATTCATTTAAAGGAACTCCTCATTGCCAAGTGACTCATCTCTGTGGCCAACATCAGATGAAGCCTGCCACATTTCCACAAATTGATTCCTATGGTCTCATGTTAGGCACTGTTTAGTTAAGAGATAAAAGCCTGGAGCAGAAAAAGTAAATAATAACACAGACTTGAGAATTGTGTCTACTAGAGAATAGACATGTGGGTTTGGGCAAAACAAATGAACTGAATGCAAATAGGTTAAGAGCTGACTACATTTTGATAAAATTGTACTGAAAGTACAAAATAATCCTTTTTTGTTACCTTAAAACAATCTCTCTAACCTTCAGACATGTGTGGACAGAAAGCAGCCTGTGAAAGATATGGGGATCTCAGAATGACAGAGAATGATCTGGTGAGAACTACCCAGAGACCTGTAAAAATCACTTACACACAATTATCCATGGTTGCTTTTTGTTTTTTGTCTCTCCCCACCATACCCCTTCTACTGGTGCAGACATTTACGGCTACCTTAAAACATGCTGAAAATTTTGCAGAACGTGATGGATGGAACCTGTGTTTCTGAATTATATTATAGAAAAAAGTAATCCCTATCTATTTTGAACTTTCTAAGCAAAATACAACACTTTCTATGTATGAAATTTGGAGGTGTATGCAATACAACTACTTTTATTTCCCTAACTTTCCCACCAAAGGTAATCATCTCAATTCCAGCCCTTGACTATAGAGATTGGCCCAAGAATAAGTATATGTCAGTATACTATAAAACATATTTGCTTGGAATTTCAAGGAAATAATTTGTATTTTATCTTCTGAAAAATTATATCAGGAAAACCTGTCTCTTCCTTTGGATGGAGATGTATATACTGAAATATCTAGAAAACTTACATACCATTTTTCTACCATAAGGCAATTCTGACTGAGGAAAAGATGCCAGAAACAGAAGAACAAAGACCAAGAGACAGAAAACACAAATAGGATTTTGACTAGCCAAGCAAAAATCTCACCTGTATCCTCAAAGCTAGTTTACTTGGATTTCTGTTATTTAAAAATAAAGCTATTCTACCTCTAATAACTTTGAACTAGTTATTATTCCAGAAAATACACTTTTTTAAAAAAAGAAAAAGCTTTTTTGGAAATTAAGTTCTATTTGGCTGAAGTTGCTCACTGAAACTTTAAGTGCTTAAAAAGTGACAGCAATTAAAATGTTCATCATTAAGGTTAATGTGAACTTAAACATGATATATAATTTGATGTAGAACTATGCAAAATAAAATACTAATGATGGACAACGTATTGCAATGTGTATGAAGATATATCCACTTATAACAAAGTAGCCCAACCTGCACTGGACAAGATAAGCTAGTAAGTTGTGAGAGGGTTACAGATATGAAGAAATATTTTTCAGCCATACAAATATAATTTGTTGGAAAGAACTGATATTTATTATTGCATTATTTATTTCCAAAATTCACATGTACACGATGGCTGTATTTATAAAACATAAGTATACCAAGTGATAAACACCACAATTGGTTATATAAAAACAAAACATCAAGATATCACAGTGATTGAGCTTGTACTGATTTTATTATCAGTTCTCAGTCATTTTGTGGTGTGGGTATATTGTATTTATAGTGGAAAAGGAAAAGGAAAATATACTATTTGAAGTCCCAGAAAAAGACTTAAATGAAAATAATGGTCAAAGAGCTTTTTATCATTGAAATTTAATTTGCTCAGTACTGAATTAAATAACCCATGATGCAGTCTGAATTCTCTTAAGGGGTTTAGCTTTTAAAATTCCTAGCTCATATGTGCTTGGTATGAAAGTTCTCAAAGCACAGAAGGCAGTTTACCACAGTGGTTAAGATCAAGGATTCTTGGTCCTTTGTAGACTTCCAATTCATTCAGAAATCGCTATTTGTATGACTTTGGGCAAGTGACTTAAGCTGGCTGTTCCTTAGTTTTCTATTCTGTAAAAGGGGGTTGATAATTACAGTATTTACCCCATGAACTATTGAGAGAGTTAAATGAATTAAGATGAATGAAGTGCTTGGTTAACAGCTTGGCATAAACATAGTACTGTAGTATAAACATATTACTGATTATTATTATTATTATTATTATCATTATTACTGTAGTATATACATATTACTGATTATTATTATTTTAATGCTGAAACAGACATAAAAGTTTCTATGAAGCTAATGATACACTAAGTCAATTTTTAAAAAGTGGAAACGACATGCAGTGTATTGTATTGCTTGAAAATTTTTAGAATTGTTAAAGACATACTCAACTCTGTTTCCCCTCATAAAAGTTGCCATTGGGCATGGTGACTTATGCTTGTAATCCCAGCACTTTGGAAGGCTGGGGCAGGAGGATCACTGGAGCCTGGGTGTTGGAGATTAGCATGGGCAACACAGAGAGATCCTGTCTCTATCAAAAATTAAAAAATTAACCAGGCATAGTGGTACATGCTTATAGTCCTATATAATCAGGAAGCTGAGGCAGGAGGGTGGCTTGAGTCCAGCAGTTCGTGCAGCAAGCCATGATCACATCACTACACTCCAACCTAGGTGACAGAGCAAGATCTTGCCTCAGAAATATAAAAAGTTGCCATCCACAACAAGACCTATTTTTGGTAGCTCAGATTTGAAAATGACCCCTTTGGCAGCAAGATCAAGAAAATCTCTCCTACCGTGAAAGAAGAATCTGCTTCATGCCTCCAATAGGAATAGTTCTTCACAAAATGTACCCGAAAGACAACATTCTGTAATACTGTATCCTCTAGTAAAACTAACTTTCCATGGAAAAATGTAAAGCAAAATAAAAATACATGTGAGTAAAAGTCATTGTTAAGTCAGAGCAAGAATGTAGAATTTATACCAACTTCTTATCTGGCCAAGAGCCATTTGCCCGTTTGGGTTGATGTTCAGTTCAGTGAGTGAGAGCCTAATCTGCGAAGAAATGTTTCCACAATAATCATAAAAACCGTCTTCCTAAGCTGCCCACAAAGCAGCTGAAGGGTGCCACAGGAGAAACAGTGGATTTGCCTGCCACATAGCTGCTAGCTTTGTTCTTTGCCTGCCACATAGCTGCTAGCTTTGTTCTCTGCCCACTGGCCACTCCCCTCCACTGCCTATCAAAGATGGCCTTGTAGCTTTACAACACTCACATTTAGGTAAGGGGAGCTACAACACCTTTCTCTGCCTTCCCTAAAGTCAACAAAAATGCATCCCCTCTGATATCAAGCAGCAAATACTCTCCTCCTCTTTATAAGAACATCCTTTAGATGTCTAATGTTTTCCTTAAGGGATGGGAGTGAAGAAAATTTGTTAGAAAAGTTTCTGTATAGCAAAAGACAAATGGCCCCACACAACTTTAAAGATTATAACCGAAACCTCTAGATATTACTTATGAATGAAGAGGAGAGAATAAGATAGAAAGAGAAAAATGTGCAAAACTTTCCCTTTTCTGATGCTCTTCCATCTGCATTATTTTATTTGAGCTGATTCATACAACAGTTTTATCAGGCGAAATAAGCAAAGTTAAATTTTAGCCACCTTCCCCAATTCATTGGATGCCCATTGTCGTCTTAGGCAATCCACTCAACATTTCTCAAGATCCTCATCTGCAAAAGTTTTAATGCCTATCGAAAGGCAATATGAGCACAGTTGTGAAAGAAATACGAAATTGTATGATGTTGTGAAAACTCTCCAATGCCAGAGGTAAACTTGTTACATAGTTTCTAAATATAAAAATAGTGGACCATATATTTCTTTCCAAGTGCAAACTATTCATTGAAAAGATTTTATATAGAACTAAGATGTTTTTAAGTTGTTAACTGGTACAAAATGTCAATTACTTTCAAGGAAAATAATTTTTTCTGTACCTATTGTCCAAACGTTAGAGAAATAGAGAGAGAATTATATGTTAGTTGCAAGTACTTTCTGTGAAAATTATGAGGTCACTTTTAAATCTTTAATTCAGATATTAAAGTTATAAATTTAATTTTTTAAACTTGAAATTATGCCTAAAATATAAATATAAATTATTACAACTATTAGCCAGATTACTATCATTTTTAAACCCAAAAGACATAAAAAATGATTTTTAAATTATTTTATTTTATTATAGAGATGTGGGGTGCAAGTAAGGATTAACTACACAAGTAGGCTGCATGCAGGTGACGTTTGGGTCTCCAACTCACCCTCACCTCCCCTGGTTTAGGACCAGGTACCCTTTATGTTATTACTCCCTCTCCTGGCAGTGCCCAGAGACTGCCAATCCCTCTCTTGTTCTATTGTGATTAATGTTTGTTTGGTCTCACTTTGAGTGAGAACATGTGGTATTCAGTTCTTTGTTTCTGTGATAGATGATTTTTTAAAAGGCAAGGTTATAAAGGAGGAAACAAACAACAATATTCTGACATCAACTGGGTGACATTGTAAACATGCTTTCCCATCTATGTATTATTTATTATATTATACAATATATAATGACATTTGTTATATGATAATAAGACTTCCCACTCTGCTGCTTCCATATAAAGTCTCTTATGCAATGAATAAGATATCTTAAATTAAATTCTGTGAGCCATTTTGAAAGAGGACTAGACCATTTTAACTAAACTCTCCTAAGAAATGAGCCCAGAGAAAAATCTCAAAATAATGTTTTCTCAGTTTTTAAGAGCAGAACACAATGATAATTATATCCATTTCAGGAAGGTCTTATTATACCTCAGTGCTGCTATACCCTGCATGGTATAAGTTTAATGAACTTGGAGAGAATCAATAGTTCAATGAGCAGGTTAAACTGCTCATTATAATATATGTAGCAAGACTAGATAATTATAATAATTCACAACTGGGGAAAGGAGTGCCTTGATTGTTCAGATGCCTTAAATTTTTATTTTTGGTCCAGACCATGATAATTTAAAAGGATAATTTGGCAACTGGCTACATATGCTGTTATGCATCATCGTCCTCCAAAGATATCAAGCAACTTGGAGTTTGCTCTAGAAGAAGCCACTCTATAAGGTGACTACAACACACCGTCTAAGAACTTGTGGATTAAAATATCTGCACTAAATCTAAAGATAGACTCATATCAAAACAACTGCATCAACATAAACACAGGCAGTAATTATATACTCATCACTGACTTGTTATTTTAAATGTTGTTACATATCTATGTAGATGGCCTTAATTTCACCCTTCCATTCATTTTTCTTTAGCCTCCTTTCCACCCTAAAATCAAATTAATAGAGATTTAACAGTCATTGATGGCAATAGCCATAAGTAAATAATTCTTTTTTTTCCTGTGGCAATTTCCATGCGAGGACTTACCATAGTATCTTGCATACATAAAGATAAAGACCCAAAAACATTGCTTTCAAGTAACATAGCTTTAACATAAAACAGCAAATCAGTAGTGCTTACCTACACTTTGCTTTCCAGTCTATTTTTCTTGTCACAGAAAACTTAGAGACATTTTAAAGTTTTCAGTGTCAAGACTTCAGGAAATAACATGCATTTCTGGTGCACAATTAAGGCATCGATAACAGCAAGTGTGTGAGATTATTTTAAAACTATACATTCAAGTTAAAGTTTATAATTAAAATCACATATGCAGACATAATGCTCTGGTTTTTGAAAATATAATTTAAAGCATGTACAAACAAGCAGTATGTATACTCATAAACCTATTCTGTATTGTAGCTGGATTGCAGCTTATCATTTTTGAGCAGCACTTCAAGAATTTCAAAATAGTCTCACCTCTCCATACCAAAGAAACTGTCAGAGAATCTGCCAAGGGAAGCCTGATGCTTCACTCAGAGCAGTAAGGGAAGGGTGGAAAGGAGGTGAGGACACTCCACTTACACACGCAATGTGAAGTCTTCCATCCTTATGCAAAACTTTAAAAGTGCTATAACTCACTAGCATTAAGCACATATCTAGACCGCTTCGCAAACAAGTAAGCCCAGCAAGCAAAGGACTAAGAGTGTTTATTTGAAGGGGTATGTTAGAGACATAAAGTTCACTGTTGAGTGGAGTATATTTGCTTCTAAAAAGATAGTGAAGTATTTAAGGTAATATATAAAGCTTGTTACTACTTCAGTAAAATTATATCCGAAAAAAGAAGAAATAAAGGTTTCATAAGCAATTAAGATGCAATAAAGAAATAGTGCTAATTCAGTACAGTAACATGGTGTAGCCTAGGAGCAATAGGCAATACCAGATAGCCCAGGTGTGTAGTAGGCTGTGCCATCTAGGTTTGTATAAGTATACCCTATGATGTTCCAACAACGAAATTGTCTAGTGATGTATTTCTCAGAACGTATACCCATTGTTAAGTGACACATGACTATATGTGTGTGTGTATGTGTGTGTGTGTGTGTGCAATAAACAAACCTTTTAAAGCAAGGAATTGAAAACTTAAAAATTATCTTTATGTACCTTCAAGGCACAGAAGTAGTAACAGGTTATTTCACTTTAAAGAAGTGACAAAGTCCAGTAGCCAGCTCCTTATGGCCCTGTGCAGTTAATGATTCGCCCTGAAAATAACAAATTGTCCACCATTCAGATTGATTACAGTCTATACAAGGGAAGTGAACAATTTCTACTTGAGAAGATGCATTGCTTCAATGGCAGATTCTCCCTAGCTTGCCCAGTCTGAGGCTTACCAAGATTTCTTTATCTTTCTGGATTCCTGATCTGTCACCTGTTACAATGTCTAACACTGGCAGCTTTCCCTATGGCCCTTCCCTCCAAAATTGTGCCAAGCAAATATGGTAGCTACAGCTAAAGGGAAGAGGAATGGCTATGTGGGACCCTGGTTGATGCTGCAGTAGAAGAAAGCAGGACAAGATGTGATAAATTCATCCTACCTCTAGACACTTACAATAACAATGAAGAAATAAAGACAATCTTGAGAATCAGAACACTTCTAAGCAGAAGACCAAAACAAACAGAATAGAAAAAGGAACAAAAGAGTTAGTAAAGTCAACAGAACAAGGACAACACTAACTGGCAACCTCAGATTTACTTCATTAAGTGTTGAGATCATTCATTAAGGCCTGGCATTTTGAGTAATGACTGAATTCCCCCTTGATCGGTATTTTTTATTCTGTGATAAAAAAAATAATAACTACAGAGAATCAAGCATAGTATAAGAGGTACAAAGCTGATGTTTCTCAAACACACATTCTTTTTTAAAAAAATTACTTTTTATCATAGTAAAACATACATAGCATAAAATTTGTCATTTTAAACATTTTAACTATATAATTTAGTGACATACAGTGCATTTACAGGTTATACAATTATCACCAGTATCCATTTCCAGAAAATTTTTATCATTCCAGCAGAAACTCTGTATCCTTTAAACAACTTTCCATCCTGCCCTACCCCCAGACCCCGGTCAAACACATATTCTTTTTCAAAAAATTAATATTTGTACGTTAAAAAGCCTGTTTATTGTATTCCAATACTAAAAGTAGTACATAAGCTTTTTATGTGTGCTATGTTCTTCAAGAAAGACTATATCCAATAGATTTTCAGATGAAGACTGTATTAATAAACTTGAAAAGAAATGAAGACTTTGCAGAACATAAAATGTTTACTTATTTCACAAATAATTATTAGTCCCCTAAGTAAAAACCTAGCAGAAAGAAACCCTTGCTCATCCTTAATGATAAAACATATTGGCCTAAGTATCTACTGTTTATGCAGAATGTCTCTTTCAACAAAAAATTATGAAGCACACAAAAAATGCAAGAAAAAAGCATATCTAAAAATAGAAAACAATCAAGATCCAGACCCAGATATGACACAGGTGTTCAAACTATCAGACAGTAAATTTTTAGAAACGATTATTAATATGTTAAGAGTACTAATAGAAAAAGTAACCAACCTGCACAATCAAATAGATAGTTTCAGCAAAGTGATGGAACTATGAGAAATAATTCAAAGTGAAATGGTAGAAATCAAAAACACAGTAATAGAGATGAATGATGACTTTTCCAAGCTCATCAGATGAACCAGTAAAACCAAGAAATCTTTAACCTGAGCTTAAAGGTAAGTTAACAAAACTTACTCAACTGAGATGCGAAGAGGAAAATAAGTTGGAAGGGAAGGGAAGGAAACCCAGAGCATCCAAAAGTTATAAATAATACCAATGCATCTAACATACATGTAATTGAAATGACAGAAGAAAGTAAAAAGAGTACAGGGAAGAATAAATACTTGAAAGAATAATGCCTGAATAGTTACCAAAATTAGTGATAGATACCAAACCAAACCAAAGACTTAGATTTAAATAGCTCAGAGAACACCAGACAGGATAAATATCCTCAACAAAAATCTCACTTTAGCATATTCCATTCAAATTGCTGAAAGACCAAATACAAAGAAAAAATGTGAAAGCAATTGCAGGAGGGATATATATTAACTACAGAGGAACAGGGATAAAAATTACAGTAGACTTTTCATTAGATATCATGCAAGCAAGAAGACAAGATACTTTAAACTGATGAAAGAAAAAAATACATTAACCAAGAATTACATATCCAGTGAAAATATGTTTCAGATGTAAAGGAGAAATAGACTTTCAAAGACAAACAAAAACAGACAATTAGATGCCAGCAGACCTACTCTTATGAAAAGTTAAATGACGTTCTTTAAGCAGATGAAGGATGATGTAGGTCAGAAACTTAGACCTACACAAAGAAATGAAAAATATCAAAAAAGAATAAAGGTATAATAATATGTTTTTAAAATTCTAGTTTCTCCAAAAGGTAATTGACTTCTTAAATCAAGACAATCAAAACAAGAGTATTTGTTAACAGCATATAGTGTATGACACTTGGACAAGGAATGGGAAGAAATAATTCTGAAATCCTGTAATCCTTACAGTTTAAGATTATGCTGTATTAAAAAAAAGACATTTTCCCCAATTTTAAAACAATCCGAAAAATCACAATTATTACCAATAATGAGTTATAAAGCTGAATGAAAAATTACTCAACTATCAATAATTCTTAATAGAGCTATTGCTCTATTCTCTTTTTAAACTAATATTATATTCTCTTTATTTAACATAGTATTATAAAATTATTGTCATATTAAGAGGTAACCAAATGTGTATAGCTCAAAAGTGAAAGAAAAAAGTATGACAATGGTACATTAGCATTTAATTAAGCTATTATTTTGGGTTTTGTGATGTTTTAGTAATTGTCAGTTATTTAGTATCTGTGATTTATTATGATGCCTTTTCTTATTTTATTTCATCTTATTTTATTTTATTTTATTTTCAAGGCAAAGTCTCACTCTGTCACCCAGGCTGGGGTGCAGTGGCACACTCATGGCCACTGCAGTCTTGACCTGCTTGGCTCAGGTGATCCTTCCACCTCAGCCTTCCAAGTAGCTGGCACTCTTTTCTCATTTTAAATAAACCTTTATTTTCATTCCTAATTTAGTGTTATTATGAATTTTTAATAATTTTATATTTGGTCATTCTTAATCAAATTTTATACACTTCAGGTTTCACAAAAATCTGAATCTTTTCCCTTGTTTGAAATAAGAATTCATAATTCTATGGTGCTTTATAGTTGATTGGCATAAAGTGGAAGCTTTATAAATAATAGTACCCAACTTCTCAGAATCTTCTTAGCTACAAACAGAATGAGAAAAAGAAATCAATCCTTAAATCATTAAACAAGTTATTTTGATATACTGTAAGAATGCAGCATTAGTATATGTTTCCTTTTCCCCACTGTCTAAAAATATCCAAGAAATTATCTAATGCAACCTTAATTCAGAGACAATTCATGCCCAGATCAAGTGATCTTTCAACATTCAACAGCAATTTGTGACAGATTTAAGATGACAATTCAGTTCTCCCGAATGTAAATTATTTGTGACTAAAATGAGGCTGGAAAAGTAAACAGAACGAAATAGGACTTCCAGTAAGGACTAGATTAATCCAAAGAGGAAATAGAGATTTTTCAGACGCTGAGGGGCCAGACTTGAAGAGGTCTGAGGATGCCAAAACTGCAAGAGCAACTTGCCAAGGTCATGGTAATGTCTTGCATCAACCTAGTGCTCAATATTGAAAAACTCCTAAAATAGATAAAGTTTTAACTAGTTCTTTACATAAGTCCAACTTGCCCATAAATATGCCCTCTTAGAGACATTTAAAAATGGCTGCATGATACAGCTTTCAGCTCTTAAGCCAATCCAAGTCATCTCTTCTTTGGTCCACTACAACGCCCCTACCCAACTGACCCCACCCCTAGCCCTTCTATTCACCCACACTTGCTGCCATGTTTCTATTTAATTCACACTATTCATCTCCCTGCTGTCAATTATAGCCCAGTATAGACACAATTTCTTACATGACCCCTGAACTTCCCTTAGCAATAGACATGTTCTCACTTCAATCTTGAGGAAATAATTGCTACATCCATTTTTTCCCTCTGGTTTCCCTGCTTCAAAGCAGTGAGTTAAACAAAAGTAAATCAAATGTGGCCCTCAGATTGTGTCTATTGCAACTAGCAGAAGATCTATAATTTTAATAAAGCTGGGTGCAATCCCTGAAGCATTTGTATCATCTATAAAGGTTTACCATTTCTCTGAGGCAGAATTTAATCTATTATGTCACTTTCCTGTAGTTACTCAGACTTTGTTGATTTCCAAAAAAGAACTTTGACTGAATATCAATATGTTTTCATCCAAGAGTAGAAATCAGCACAATCAGGACTTTTGCAAGTTCTTGAAATTACCTGGCATCTCACAAAACAATTATTTTTGCAAAAGCTTGTGAAAACATTCAGTACTTCTTAACATACTTATTATTACGTTCTATACCTTGTGGAATGAAAACAGACCCCCCTTTGGAAAAAAATTATAACAGTTTTCCTTTCATTTTCAAAATCTTAAAAATAATTAATTTAAAAATATTGTCTTTGATAAGATTCCATAGGGTCTTGAGTTTTTTGCACAGTGGTCAAAAATGTTTTTTATTTTAATTTTTAATTGACAAATAATATTTGTACCTATTTGGGGTACAATGTGGTATCTTGATGGTTGAAATACAAAAAGCTTCCTTCTAACGGGATAGTATATAATTCTAAATGAACTTTTCTTACTTGTGCCAACTCTGTCTAATCAGACAGACAAATGGACCCAAATTATTTGTATCATTTCCTAACTTAAATAATTTTTTTAACTTTTATCTCCCCCTGTGTCATAACTAGGACACTAGAAATAATAATAACAATAATACGTGGCTAGGACAATTTAAATAATAGTAGTTTTTACCTTACATTTTTGTTACCTAATATATGCTGGGATTAATAAATTTATTATTTATATTATCTTCATAAATGCCTAGATGGTATATAGTATAATTCCATGTTTGTGACAGAATTAAGGCTCATAAAAATGAAGTGATTTCCCCCAATCATGCACAGAGTCAGATTTTATTTTGTTCTCTGCTCTTTTCCATGCCTAAAATAATGTTTGTACACAGCAGAATGGCCATAAATACTTGTCTGATGAATAAATGAACAGGAATAAACCTAGATTGCCTGTCACTCAAGCCTATACTTTTCCACATACTGTGTTCAGCTTTATCCTCTTGTGTCTAAAAATCATTTCAATAGTCAAGTGGCAGAATGGAAGCATAATTCTAAACAAGAAAAACAATATACAGGGATAGGTCACTCATTCCAAAAATATATTCTAATTTACAGTACCATAATCAAAATACATTCAGGTCTGTTCCCCTTTCCACAAAGAAAATTGCAAGGTATAATTTGATGCCATTGGTAAGCCATGAGCACCAGTCCACATGCCAGCATGGAGCAGTGTGCTAACATTCCTGAGCCTTTTCTCTCCAGTTCAGGATGAGTCCCACCTTAGCCACTGTTACCCAGTGCTGCCATCATCAAGATTGACAGAGCAGTTATTTGTGCCTCTCAAAGAGAAGTTGAAGCATAACTTAGCAGGCTACGCCTTCCTCTTAAGTCGGGACTTTTTTTTTTAAACAGGAACTCATTCGGTTGTTCAGGCTGCAGTGCAGTGGCACAATCATAGCTCATGACAGCCTCAACTTCTGGGCTCAGGCAGTCCTTCTACTTCAGCCTCCCAAGTAGCTGGAACTACAGTTGCACACAACCACACTCAAACTAATTTTTTTTATTTTTGTAGAGACGAGGTCTTGCTATATTGCCCAGACTGGTCTCAGACTCCAAGCCAACCAAGCTAGTTTTTGTTGTTGTTGTAGTTGTTGTTGCTGTTTTTTCTATTTTTTGTAGAGACAGGGTCCCGCTTTAGTGTCCAGGCTGGTCTTAATATCCTGGCCCCAAGCCATCCCTGGGCCTTGGCCTGCCAAAGCACTAGGATTATAGGTGTTTGCCCCTGAACACAGCGAGTCAGGAAACTTTGTTCCTTCTTGGCCACAGCTACTAGTAAAGAAAGTTGGCAGTAGTAAAGAGGATTATGAGGTTTTTTCACCTGTGTGCCTTATTTAGCTAAATCAAAAAGATAACATACCATGCTCATCACCAATAAAAATGTTATTCTACCTTGTCAATGTTTTTTGGCTGAGTAGAAATGTACCCACTGAAACTGACCCACGCTAATTCAAAGGATTCTATGATAGACAGTGCTGACATTCTCTTTTGGATAGATGATTGGGAAACTGAAGGACCTTGTTATGATCAGTTTATTTCATGGACATAGAACACCATCACAGGACCAGCTAACTGATAGGTCCTTGAACAACCTACAGTGCTACTGACAAGAAAAGAGTATGAATCAGCAAGCTGCACAGATAAACAAAAGTTTGCCACCTCTTTTATATTTTGAAATGATAATTTTATAATATGGGAAGAAAATATTAGGCAGAGTTTTGTTCTCTGCCAGCTATAAATAGTGCAATCCAGACTATGAATATAACAAGATGATCACAGATGGGTGGGGATGGCAATTTTCTCTAATGTTCTGGGGAATTTTCATCATATAGAAGATTTCTTCCAAATCACTCTAAAATATTATTTTTAAGGGGAGAGAAGTATAGGCATTATCTTATTTAGTCACAGTCACAATTATTATAGTTGCCAAAAACCTGCCATATTTTCATGAGAATTCTTCATTTTATAAGTCATGTTGGTTATGCTGTCACTCAAGGCATAACTGCTGAAAATTGGAAAGTCGGGAAGGTTATTTCCACTGCAAATGTCATACAAAGATGTCACAAATAGAAATATTTCCAAGAAATGCAGAAAAATGAAAGAAACATGAAATAAATCCATATCAAGCAAAGGTAGAAACATTTTAAAATAGAAAACAACAGATAAAAATTATTTTATTTTTCTTCCACTTTTTTAAGTTTTTAAATATTTTGAAGATGAAAAATGAAACACATTGGTTATTATGTGTTTTTTTTTTTCATTTTTAAAATCTAGCTATTTTGGCATTTAATCTAGATGTTTGGCATTGCGTGAAAACAGCCTGCATATGTCTCAAGCCTTTTGGTTGTCTAGGAAATGGTCTTAAACACACACATGAGGAAATATTTGTTAGGAATTAAATTCAGTAGACCTGAGAATGCTCCATTCTTCTTTCAGTTCCCTTTTCTTCCTTCAGCGTTCATAAAAAGTCATATGAGAAGAACAATTGCATTGCAAGCATCAAGGGACGAATGTGTTTATCGCTGTGAGAATGAATCAGAACCCAGTAGAGAGTCTAACAAAGTGTACGTTGAGAACATATCATAGGTCTAAGGGGAGCTCGCTGCCTTACTTGGAATGGTTGCAGCCCGACCTGACCAGACTCAAGGATGACATTGGCTTAGGTTGGCAATCCTGAAACATGAACTTAAGAGACTGCATAGCCAAGTGGTTAGCCAAGTGGGTTCTAAAGATAGATTTGAAAATGCATTGTGTGACCTTGATCAAGTTATGGACACTCTTTTATTCTCAGTTTTCTCATCTGCCAAATGGTGCTAAAAAGTATATCTACTTCATACCTAAGGATCATTTCTACTTTACCTTTGTAAGAACTAAAGGAGTTAACATTTGTAAAAAGGTCCAGAAAATAAGTGATATGTAGTGAGCATTATGCAAATATTATTATTATTATATATAAAATATATATATAATATTATTATTATTACTATTATTATTATATTATTAGAATGTGGAACTGTGACTTTCAAAGCACAGTGGTCTTATTCACTGAAATCTATTTTAATCAGTGCTTGAATTTTAATAGATCATATTAATATGCCTTCTCCTGTGAGAATAGAGCCAGGAAGAACAAAAGTTCCTTTTTAACAGATATATACAGTTCCATACATTTAACAGACATATATGCATCTCCATACCTAGAGATTCATAGAAGACTGTAAGACCTCTGTCTTCAAGAAACTTGGGTATGATAAATTAGTTGTCATCATTGTTCTTGATGTGCCTTGGGAAGTAGGAGAGCTTAAAATATGGGTTTAAGCCAGGCTTGATGGCTCAGCCTGTAATCCCGCGCTTTGAGAGGCTGAGGTGAGTGGATTGCCTGAGCCCGCGGGTTCGAGACCCGCCTGGGCAACTTGGCAAGACCTCATCTCTACAATAAATCAAAAAATCAGCCGGGCGTGGTAGCACATGCCTGTAATTCCTGCTACTCGGAAGGCTGAGGCGGAAGGATCGCTGGAGCCCAGCAGGTCGAGGCTGCAGTGGCCGGGAGTGGCCACTGCACTCCAGTCTGGGCAACTGAGTGAGACTCCAACTCAAAAAAAAAAAAAATATATATATATATATATATATATATGGGTTTAAATACACATAAAGCATGTGTTCAAAAGTTAGTCCAATACCAATTTGACAAACTAAAAATGCATTGAATACTATTAAGATAACACAAGGAAGGCAAAAACTAATCATTACTTAAGAATGTAATCCAGGATGCTGGTAAAAAGGAACACTTCTACACTGTTGGTGGGAATGGGAACTAGTACAACCTCTGTGGAAAACAGTTTGGTGATTCCCAAAAGATCTAAAAAATGACGTTCCATATGACCCCGCAATCCCCCACACTGGGAATATACCTGGAGGAACTCAAATCACTCTATGAAAAAGATACCTGCACAAGCATGCTTATTGCAGCAATATTCACAATAGCGAAAATATGGAACCAACCGTGCTACCCATCAAAAGGGGACTGGATAAAAAAAATGTGGTACATATACACGATGGAATGTTATGTAGTCATAAAGAAGGACAAAACTATGAACTTCACAGCAACTTGGATGGACTTAGAGTCTATTATACTGAGTGATCTATCACAGAAACAAAAAACTGAGTATCACATGTCCTGAAAGTGGACCTTGAACAATTATAATACTATAAGAAAAGGATTGGCAGTAGTGGGAAATTGCCAGGGGAGTGGGGCGGGATTGGCAGTAGTAGGAAACGGTCAAGGGAGGGGAGGCACACCTCATCAACAAGGGTACCTGCATAATGAAGACTTGTATACGTAACCCTGAATTGTACTCCACATCTTTAAAGTTAAAAGTAAAAATAAAAGTCTGTAATCCTTCATGGTGCTGTCCAGTGTCATTCGTCCAGCATTCAGATATATGTGCTACAATAGCATTATAAACATCAAGGGATCAATGTGTTTGTTACTGTGATAGTGCCTGAGAACCAGCAGACAGTCTAATAAAGTGAACACTGACAACATGTTATAGTTCTAAGGGAAGCTTATGGTCTATTATGGGCCAACGACCGGTCTAGTTACTTGTGAATAATACAGCACTGAAAAAAGACAGATGAACAAGCAAGTAACAAATATAATACATCAATTGTGATAAGTACTGTGAGAAAACCAGAGCCAAGTAATACCGAAATTTACTTCAAACAAATGTTTATGCAATCAAGGAAAATTGTCCTCTTACAAAAAGTTTGCAATTGCCTACTTATTTATCTTCATTACCACAGCGACCCACATTCCACAGAAAATAGAAAACTAAAGAAGTTTATCAGGATGCACCTGAAAAGCCAACATACAAAGTGTCTTTTGCCTCCAATTTTGACAGGTTGATTCTTGGTTTATTCTGTGGGCTCTTGAAATCACATTCTATGTAGCACTCCTGTGCAGAGAAGAATTACCACAATAAGCTAGAGACAGCTATATCTAGAAAGTCCTACAGGCATCTTGGCCTGTGGCTGATGTCTGGCTACTTGGATTTCAAGAGGGTCGCTGAGTTTAAACTAATAAGAATGACTCACTGTGCATAAATTATAAGTGCAAACGATGTGGTTTGCACTGAACCCTGCTTTATCTGGAAGTCTAAATGTCTTCTGAGAGTTTTGGTATATCCTCAGTTAATGGTGCATGCATGACCTGCTTCCTCAAGAAGCAATAATTCACATGTCATAATTCAATGCTTGGCAATGTAAGCATGATGTTTGTGACTCCACAGGGAGAGGACTCTTGGAATCTTGCCCCTGGTTTTCTAAGAATTTTCTCCAAGTGCCTTTTTATTTTGATTATTTAGCTTTGTATTTTTTCACCATAATACATCTTAGCCACGAGTATGACTATATGCTGCATCCTGTGAGTCCCCCTAGTGAATCACCAAATCTGAGGATGATCTTAGCACTCCCAACACAACTCCCCAGAGGCATGTAAGCTTTATCTGTGAGTTGGAAACAAGAGATTTGAGGTATCTGCCCCCACAACCAATAGCTCATATTAACAGTCAAATGTATGCCAAGTACACAAGGCAGTTCTACATGGTAAGACATTCTACTACAAAAGAATATTTATATGATCACCTAGGGAACTTCTAAAAAGTAATGTTGAAGATTGTAACAGTACCTAATCTTAAAGAACAAAGATAAGAGAAATACCAAGCAAATAACGTTGGCCCCCTGGAAACTTAAGCAGAAAATTTAGTATAAATCCCTCATTTGATAAAAATTGTAAGCTAGAAAATAGTTATAGAAAAAAATATGTCTTCAAAAGATGTAAAATATTTTCAGTGAGTCTGAGAATCTTGATACAAGCCTAGAAACTTTATCTGTGTTTTCTATTTAATGCTAGAATTTTCAATTAGGTATTTAAAGATGAATGACAGACTTCAAATACACATATGTTTTAATGGAAATGGGAAAAAGTAAAAACTCCATAAAGAGAAAAATTTAAACATGTATAGGGTGTCATAGTGGTTAGGTAATCCAGCCTAGAGAACCTAAGGAAAGACTTTCTATTGGGGTTATAGAGTCTTATAAATGATGATTACATATTTCAAAATATATAAAATAACAAATTCAATAATTGTTTCCACATGTAAGTATTTACTAGTCAAAGCAATGAGAGATTGGGTGTGTGTAAAAATTAATCTGGTTGCATTATTTTGTAAATGTCACAAGTATATAAACATATAAAAATAAACAGAGTTTAACTCTGAAAATGTATATCAATCTGAAAGGAAAATATGGAAGGACATTTCCTGACTTGTTTACTTTTTTCACCCCAAAAAATAGTAAATCACTAATTATAATATTAGATGTGGATTCTGAGACAAAGACCCAGATAATTTTCTTCCAATAATAATTTAGAAAAAAGTGGACTTAGAGTCCACAATATTGAGTGATCTATAACAGAAACAAAGAACTGAGCATCACATGTTCTCATTCATAAGCAGACCTTGAACAATGATCATAATACTATAAGAAAAGGATTGGCAGTAGTGGGAAACTGCCCAGGGGAGGTGGGGGGAGGCAGGATTGGCAGTAGTAGGAATCTGCCAGGAGAGGAGGGCACACCTCATCAACAAGGGTACCTGCAAAACGAACATTTGTATACCTAATCTTGAATTGTACCCCAAATCTTTAAAATTAAAAATTAAAAGTTAAAAAAAGAAAAAAATAATGTTAAGGATATTTGAAAATTCTACATCTGATTTACATCTCTGAAATCATAATGAGTATTGTAGCAAAAAGAATATGGCGTTACCTGAAAATAGCTGAATGGAGACTAAAGGGAACCACAAACTGATGACGAAGAACCACAGGTTTTAAAATAATGAAACAACCGCCAATGATCTCTGTAAGATCCTTGTATCGCGTCTAGGCCTCTGAAGACCCTAATTTGGTTCTAATTTAAAGAGAAAAGCAAAATGAGATATGTCAGTACATTTTTATATGAACTGTTCGCATACAACAAGTAACTTTATAAAATATTCTTAGGGTAGTAAAATATATTTAAAACATAAAATTTGATGAGATTTAGTACATACACAATGTTGTACAACCATTATCACTATCTGTTTCCAAAACTTTTAAATTACACCAAACAGAAACCCTATAACAATTAATCAATAAACTCCCATTCTCCCCTCCTTCCAGTCCCTGAAAACTTTGACTGTATTTTGTGTCTCTGAATATGTAGATTATAAATATTTCTTATAAGTGGAATCATACAATATCTGTCCTTTTGCATCTGCCCTGTTTCACTTATCATAATGTTTTCAAGGCTTATCCATATCGTAGTATATACCAGAGCTTCATTTTTTTCATATGACCAAACACTGTATTGTAGGAGTATATTACATTTTAGTTATTCATTCCATTCTTGAGGGACATTAGGGTTCTTTCATCTTTTGGTTACTACGTCTAGTATTGAATGAAGTTTGGTGTACAATTATCTCTTTGAGTCCCGGTTTTGATTCTTGAATATATACCTAAGAGTGGAATTTCTGGGCCTTATGGTAATTTTATGTTTAACTTTTTGAGAAATCACCAAATGTTTTCCTCAGCAATCGCAACATTTGACATTTCCATCAGCAATGTATGAAGTTTCACATTTCTCCGCATCCTTGCCAACAGTTGTTACTTTCTATTTTTGTTTTTGTGTTTGAAACTATAGTCATCAGATCAAGCATGAAGTAGTATTTCATTGTGGATTTGATTTCCATTTCTCTGATGACTAATGATGTTGAGCACCTTTTCGTGTGCTTGTTGGCCACTTGTATAACTTTTTGGAGAAATGTGTAAAGTCTTTGCCTATTTTTTAATTGGTTTGTTTTTCATTGCTTAGCTTTAGAGTAGGACTCTGGATATTAAACCCTTATCAGATATGATTTGCAAATATTTTCTCCCGTTCTGTAAGATGCATCTTTACTTTCTTGATAATTTCCTGTTATGCACAAAAGTTTTTAATTTTGTTAAAGTCAAATTCATCTTTTTTTAATTTTTTATTTTAAAGGTGTGGTGTAAAATTCAGGGTTAGGTATACAAATGTTCATTATGCAGGTACCCTTGTTGATGAGGCTTGTTTTCCCTGGCAGTTTCCCCCTACTGCCAATCCCGTGTCCCCCAGCCTGGCAGTTTCCCACTACTGCCAATCCTTTTCTTATAGTATTATGACAATTGTTCAAGGTCCATTTATGAGTGAGAACATATGATACTCAGTTCTTTGTTTCTGTGATAGATCACTCAGTATTATAGACTCTAAGTCCATCCAAGTTGTTGCGAAATTCATGATTTTTGTCCTTCTTTATGGCTGCGCCATATTCCATCATGTGTATGTACCACATTTTTTTAATCCAGTCCTCTTTCGATGGGCAGCATGTTTTTCCTTTTGTGAATAAGGCTGCAACAAACATGTGTATGCAGTTTATCTTTTTCATAGAGTGACTTGAGTTCCTCCAGGTATATTCCCAGTAGGGGGATTGCGGAGTCATATGGAAGGTCTATTTTTAGATCCTTTAGGAATCACCAAGCTGTTTTCCACAGGAATTCTGGGGAAGAAGATTATATCAGTTCAAGGATATTACATGATTCAAACTACTGGAGAAATTTATGTAAAAATGCACTGCAAATATATACTCACACATACACGTTTTGTGTATATATATAATTTATTGTGTATCTCAGTCCATTCCTGCAGCTATAATAAAATAACTGAGACTGGGTAGTAGGCAAATAATATAAATTTATTTCTCACAGTTCTAGACGCTAAGAAGTCCAAAATCAAGGCATCTATAGATTCTGATAAGCGTTTGCTCTCTGCTTCCATGAAGATATTTTCTTGTCCTATCCTCTCATGGCGGAAGAGAGGAAGGCCAAGGGGGAAATCAGCACTAGGGCACTCCCTTCAATCTTTTTTAAAAAGACTGCATCTCTTGATACTATTACTTTTGGTATTAGGTTCCAACGTATGAATTTAAGAGGAATAGATACATTCAAACCAACGTATTTCGCCTCTGGCCCTCCAAAATTCATGTCCTTCTCACATGCAAAATTCATTCCATTTCAATAGCCCTGAAGTCTTTACTTGTTCCAGCACCAACTCAAAAATCTAAATCTAGAGTCTTATCTATATATTATCTAAGTGAGACATGGGTGAGATTCAAAGTATGATGCCTCTTGAGACAAATTGTTCTCCAGCTATGAACCTGTGCAATCCCACACATTATGTGTTTCTAAAATGCAATGGTGGGGTAGGCATGGGATAGACATTCCCATTCCCAAAGGAAGAAATAGGAAAGAAGAAAGGGGTAACAGGCCCCAGATAAGTCTAAAACCCAAGAAAGCAAATAACATTAAATCTGAAGGCTTGAGAATAATATATTTTGACTCCATGCCTTACCTTTTGGACACGCTGGAGCAGGGATTGGGTCCCCAAGGCTCTGGGAGCTCCATCGATGTCGTATATCTGCAGCTCTCCCAGGTTGGGGTTACATGCCGGTGGCTCTTCCGTTCTGGGGTCTCAGGGATGGCCTTGCTCCACTAGCGGGGACATTCTGTGTGGCCCAGTCCCCATAACTCCTTTGGGCTTTGCCCTAGTGGGGATCCTCTATGGGGGTCCCATCCCTATGGCAGTTATCCGCCTGAGTCCTGTGGTTCTCTGAGGCATCCTTCGAAACCCAGGCGGAGGTAGTCATGCCTCCACAACTCATGCACTCTGCATGCCTGCAGAGTAAGCACCATGTGGATACCACCAAGGTTCAGCCCCTGTGCCTTCTGGAGTGGCTGCCTGAGCTGTACTGAGCATGCTTGAGTCAAAACTGAGATGGCTAAGGAGCACTGTGCCAGAATGCAGGGAGCTAAAACTAGATGCATTCCTGAGCTGTGAACCCCAAGGTTCCACAGGCTTCCTGGGCCTCTCCTTTGAAACTATTCTGCTCTCAAGGACCTGGCACTCTGGGTCTGAGACAGGAGTGGTAACCTCAGAGATCTCTGAAATGTCTTCAGGGTTGTTCTTCTCTTGTCTTGATGAATAGCATCTGGTTTCCTTCTATCCACACTAACCTCCATACCTCCTTATCAAATGGTAGCTTGATGATGATTCAAAGCATCATAAAATGTAGAAAATAAAAGCATTATTAATACAAAGATGATTTGTGTTATTTGTATCACTGTTTTACATCTGCAACTGGACTGTGCAGGTTACACGGAGCTTAGGGCCTATTATTAAGATAACTAAATGTGCAATTCATCTAAATATTATCTAATTGATAGCCTGTTCTACCCACAAATGAGAAAAACAAGCAAACAAACAGCCAGTTCTCTTGGAACTTTAGCTGCTTAATTTGGCAAGACCCATTATTGTCTGCTTTGGCTTCAGCTTTTAGTGTGTAAAGTATAATTCTGCAAAATTAAGCTGAATATTTCTAATACAATATAACTGAAGTCACGTAGCAAAAGGAATTCTCCAGAAGAGAATCGTTAAAAGATGTTCAGTGGACTTTTTTTTTTTTTTTTTACTAAATTTGGTACATAAAATCGTTAATTTTACATGTCAACTTAACTGGGCAATGGGGTGTACACATATTCGGTCAAACATTATTCTGGGTATTTCTTTGAGAATATACTTAGAAGACAGTAACGTTTGAATCAGGATAATGAGTAAAGCAGATTGTCTTACCTAATGTGGGTGGGCCTCAACCAATCAGTGGAAGGCATGAATAGAGAAAATATTTTTATGTCTAATGACCTTTGATCTAGCACATTGAATTTTCTCCTGCCTTGAACTTGAACTGAAAAAACTGTATCTCTTGGAGCTCCAGCTTGCTGATTCACCCTGCAGATCTGAAAAGACTTGCCAACCTCCATGATAAATCTTATTATGAGCTGATTCCTTATCACAAACAAATTTTATGTGATATACACACCCTATTGGTTCTAGAGAACTCGGACGAATGCAGTCATGCTGAGGATTTATCCCAAATGGAACTAATGATGAGTAGACTCCCCTGGATTTTGTAATTTGTGTACTCAAGTTTCTGTTACGATGGCTCCCAGCTCTGGGGTTTGATGGCAATTAATTTTATAACTGCCAAATGAAAGGTGGCTTTTTTTTTCAGTCTATTATATATTCCATTAAGGAAACAATATAAATACTAAGTACATAAAATAATAAGTACATAAAATTACCAGATTCGCACATTTTGGAACAAGAACTTGTCAACTCATACGTACAAATGTCATCAAGATTACACTAGACCGTGATTTTCTTCATGATAATCATAAGATCATTGATATAGTATAGGCATAAAAACAGTACATTTGATTTTTAATAGGTTTACATATTTATTAAGCATAAATAATAATTGATAAGCTGAGTAAGTAGCTCTCTTTCCCACAGTGAATATGTGGAAGAGAATTACAAAATCATCTCCTCAGTAAACGCCACACTAGAAGCTGACTAAGGGATAACAGACATGCTAGAAACACAGTAGAAGTCAGGCAGAATAGGATTTTGAAGCAAGTGCCAACATATAGAAGAGAAGAAACTTTTTCATGTTAGAATGGAATTTATAGCTATGGAAGACAGACGTGGAGAGATCCTATACACAAAATTGAAGGTTCCAAAAAACATGATAAGGAATAGAGAGAAGACATACTGATCTAATCGGGTATATTACTGACAACTTTTTTAAACAAAGACTATATACTTTTTGGATTAGGAGTCCCAACTAAATTATAAACTACTCCGTTGCCAGCCCCTCACCTTGTATCGACCACAATATCTGTCTCAAGGTCACACCATGATAGATGCCACATTAATGTATTGGATTTATACAGTAAAGCCCGAAACTCAAGAGATGCTGCTTCGATTTTATTTATTAAAGCCAGATGTTGATATTAAGCCCACAATAATTTTCAAAATTAATATGTTTACAGGAAAGCTGCCATGCAGCATGACATGAATTTTATCATCTGAATTCTTCTGTGGTACTAAAGCGTCATTTTATTTTATTGCAGACATTTGTGACTACCGCAGCATACTCACTTCTCAGTTTAATAATGGAAAGCAGACTAATGCCCCATCTGTCATGTCATGCAGCATTCTGCTTCTACATGTGATCTTCGTGAATTCTGAAAGACTTAATCACTGGAGTGGAAGCACATATATTTCTTGTCATGTAAAATGCTACTTGTGAATATTCATTTGTGCATTTTTGCACAGATTCCAATCCTGTTTGCATAATTCCCCTGAACTAAAACTATTCAATGAAATCTCAGGTGACGTGATAAGAGCCATACTTCTTATAGTTAGGGTTGCCAGAGTTAATAAACAATAATATATGACACACAGGTAAATTCAAACTTCATATAAACAATGAATATATGCTCATATGAATATACTTAAGCATGCCGCCTAGAGTGATTGTTACACTAAACACATTTTTGTTTTTTATCTAAAATTCAAATTTACCTTGATATCTTGTGTTTTATTTAACAAGTCTCTTTCTAGTAGAACAAAGTCTCTTTCTTATCTGTATTTCATAAAACTTACTGCTTCTTGAATATAAAAAAATGAAACCATGTAGACCACTTATTGTTTGTCAAGGACAAATGGGAAAAAATATGACTTGTGGGTGGCAAAGCACAGAAGGGAAGAAAACAAGGTATGTAGCGAGGGCCCAGCTGTGACCATTGGAGGACATTTGGCCAGATGGCCAGTAAATGGCATCCAAGAATGGGCAATGAACAATGGAAGGTAGGAAAGGTAAATTGAAATAAAAACATCATGCCATGTGACAGGCCGAGAGTGCTCCCGAGGAAACAGCGTATCCCAGACTGTTTCTGACTCATATGACTTCATCCTGAATGGAAAGCAGTTCTTTAGGTAGTAGAGGGGAAAAAAACTAGACTCCAGTATAAGAACACCTAGATTCATGCCTTAGACCTGCCACTGGTTAAATGGGGTCATTTTGTGTTCGTTTTGATCATCCTGCCTCTCAATATCTTGGTATGTAATAAAAGGCTGATAATATCTCTGCTGCCAATGGCAGACTGGACCAAATCAGATAAAAACTATAATCTGTTTAATTCATTATACAAATGCAATTTTCATGCTTATCCTATCACTGATTAACATAAGTAAAGTATCATGGTATTATCAGAACTAAATTCTCAGACTACAAGACCGAATAAAGGTAAAGAGATATATGACATGATACTTGTTCATTAGTAAATGTAATTATATATACAGGCCCTAACTAGTTTGTATGACTCATGTTAGAATTATTAAGGAAAACTCCTCCTTTTTCTCTTAGTTTATTATGTGGAGAGTATTCTTGTTTCATAGTCCTACTTATTTCAGGGAGAATAACTATAATACCTCAACACTGGCTCATTTACCTCCCAATCCAAATATCTTACTTCTATCAAATTTATATTATTTCATGTGAGGAAATATAGTTTTATTTTCCCATTATAAGAAAGAAAAGGCATTTCAAAAAATTTTTTTTTCTTTTTCACTATCTAAAAATCCGTAAATAACTTTTTAAAAAAGTAGAACCAAGCTGCTTCTATTGGAATTAATCATTTTGGGATTTGAACATTACTTATGAAGCTCATTTTCATTCAATAAAGAGTGATACATCCTCGTAAAAAGAACTGCCATGATACAAAGAGCTACAATAAGCTCATTTCATCTAGAAAACCAAGGTCCTATTTTGCCTCAATACTCATCTGCTGAACAAGGTCAGGAAAATGTTGAAAGCAATTTCACATTTACTTGTTCCAGGTAAATGGTGAAATAAAATGTGACATGAATGAGAAAGACAGAATAGAAAAATCAGATAGAGTGAGATTATCAAATCTTGGCTGTATTTTTTATGTTCAGAGAATAATGTAATTGTGGAGCATTTTTTGACATTTAGTTCAGTAATTAAACAGGTGTCTAGTATTTAAAAGCAAACCTCACATTTCTGAGATAATTTTTTTTCAAATATTGGTAACACTTTAGGTGAGATATTTTATATATTCCATTCTTATATAAGATTCCCTCTCTTGGAGAAACTGATTTGCATTATTCAGAGGATGACAGTTATAAATGTCAGTGAAGGTTGTCTCATTAGTTAAAACAAAATACAAAGAGCATATATTTGTGGATCCCAGTCCCACACATCAAGTTAACTTTGCTCTGTTGGACAACTATGGTCCACACAGCTAACTTGGTACACTACTTACTTAGCCATGGCCCTGCAGGATATGCCACAATAATGTGTAAACAGGTAATGCAATGGGCTCACATAACACAAATTAATGAGTGTCTCCTCTAGAGCAGGCATTGTACTGAATACTACCAAAAATGTGTCTGTCCAAGGACAAGACAGATGAAACTCAAATTCTCAGAGAAGATGGAAGGAAGGAAGAAAGAACGCAAGGAACGGAGGAAGTGAGGAAAGAACCTACTATGTGATCTAGGAAAAAAGGACTGGTAAGAAGTATGAGTGTATAAACAAAGAATTGAAATAAAGAATCATAGCAGGGGCCGGGCTCGGTGGCTCAGCCTGTAATCCTGTGCTTTGGGAGGCTGAGGTGAGTGGATTGCCTGAGACCGCGGGTTCGAGACCCACTGGGCAACTTGGCGAGACCTCATCTCTACAATAAATCAAAAAATTAGCCGGGCGTGATAGCGCGCGCGCCTGTAGTTCCAGCTACTTGGAAGGCTGAGGCGGAAGGATCGCCGGAGCCCAGCAGGTCGAGGCTGCGGTGGCCGGAAGTGGCCTCTGCACTCCAGTCTGGGTGAAGGAGTGAGACGCCAACAAAAAAAAAAAAAAAAGAATCATAGCAGGGGATTGTTCCAAGATGGCGTGATTAGAAAACATCTCTCTGAAAAAGAAACATTTAAACTGAAAACTGAAGTCTGGGAATGAGGTAGCCATTGCCACTATTTGGTGGGTGGTTCACATTTTCTACTCTATGAGTTCTTCTTTGGATGTTATGTCTAGATATCTAGCACGCCATATAAAGCCAGGTCTTGTTTGTTGACACAACCAAAGTTTAGAATCTAAGGCAAGACTGAACTCATAATAAAGTCTAATTTAATTTATAAAGGCAATGTGTCCAGAAAAATGAAGATGATAAACGAGATAAAAGATTATATAAATTTATTTGGATGGCATTATTTCAAATGCAGAAAGGAAGTAAACAAATTGGAGGCTAACTACAAATACCTACTATGCAGAATTTGGGTTAGATACATATCTAGCAGGGGAGATACCCTGATCTCAAAGGAGATTTTCATAAGGGGAGGCTTATCCATTGCACTCCAGATATGCTGACCCCTGCAATTTCACCAAATGTGGGAAACTCGACTGCATAATTTGTGGTAGTGAAGGATTCTGTTCGCACTCTCCCTTGAGAAAAAATTTTTGGTTAGTTGGTTAAGTACCCACAAGGACTACTCCTTGTCACATCATCTCTAGGACTTATTGGCTGCCTTCCTCCGTCCATTTCTTCCCAACATCCTAAAAACCCTACGTTTCTTCAGAGGGTTTCATAATGTAAAAGAGAAATATAAATTTTTGCATCTGAAGCCCATGACCTAGGTGAAGCCAAATAAAACATTCCAGTTCCCTTGGGGGGAAAAAGTAAGTTTAGAGCTAGCTTCATGACTTAAACTGGTCCCATGAGTGAATTTTGAGGCTTTTTCTGGGCATGTGGGAACCCAGATACTCACTCTCCTTAAGAGCGGTATGCTATCTAGTAGTGAAGACAGGAACTTTACTGCCTTATTACACATGGGAAAAGAATGACAGAAAAACAGGAGAAGAGCCTGGTGAATCGGAAACCTGAGTTGGAGCCTTAAACTATCCCCTGAAACGTGTGCCACTTCTACATATTTCAGTTGGTCTTTTTTGCTGGGGCATTAATTTCTACTTATTCTTTAAACCAGTTGAGTTAGGTTTGCTAGTCAAAATTTCTTCTATTTCTGACCTAGCTTCTGGTTTGAATTCTTTTTCACTTGTGTACCAACTGTTCCCTTCATTGACTCTGGTTTCCCTGCAGACAACAAGTTTTCTTTCCAATCATCTCCTTGGCCTCTGAAGCTTATTAGACCCTCCTACCACAAGAAACTGCTAGGCTAGGCAGCATCATACTTTAAATTAATCAGCAGGCCAGGCCAGTGCTCATGGAATCACTTGGAACTCAGCTTGAATAGTCTTTGACCCTACGGTCTTTGAGGAACGTTGTTGCAGACGACTAAAAACATTCTCCAGGAATATAGCAAGATCGGAATAGAAATAAAATGACCTTGGCCTATTGGCATATATTCGGAGTTTAATTTGATTTTTCAAAAAGTCAGCTGTATTTTAGAAAACAAATTACTTCAAGTTTAAAGATTTTAGGGCTTGAAATTAAATGACTGCCTATGTCCTGCATGAATATGAATCTTAAAAACCAGCCTAAGTCATATGTCTCTGTGGAGATGAGACTTTCTTGTGGCACCCAGTTGGATGATCACTTCTGTATGAATTCAGTAACATATGGAATTATTCATGAAACTGACATGTACCAGTGTTCCACTTTGCATCAAACACTATTCTAGGTCGTATGAAATCCATATTAGGGGAAAAAAAAAAAACCCACGCTTCTACTCTCAAGGAACATATGCTCTGGGAGATACAATCAAGTAAATCATAATAATAGCTCAATGTGATAAAAGTGTTGCCATCTCTCATACAAACGCAGCAAATCTGACCCCTGTATATTGGCCACTAGATTGCGAACTTCTTCATGGCAGGCTGAGACCCATCCGCACCGAACTCAAATTTTTACACATCCAGTTGTTTTCAACATCACCCAGTGAAGAAGAATTTCAGCCGTTTAGAATCTGTGGGCTTCCCATGCCCCACAAAACTGCACCCAATGTCTGCTACCCATAGGTATGATAAAACCTGGGGCTATAAACAGTTGCAAGTTGCTACTTCCCTTTGGAGCTTTCTGACTCAGAGACGCCCCACCAGGCTGAACCCCTTCTCCCCCCAGGAGTCTCCTTGTCCTTCTCTCTCCTTCTAAATGGTGGCTCCCACACCTCACCTTCTGGAGGTCTCATGCCAGGAGTGACCCTCCCTGTATACTTATCTGTGGAAATAAAGCTTGTGACTATTGTTGCCAACTCCGTCATTGCTTTTTCCCAAACTGATTCCCTACAGAACTTAAACCAGATTCAGTGAGAGGGTACGACTTAGGAAAGTTGAAGGGACAGGTAGAATTAGAGGGGGTTTCCTGGAACCGGATGTTGAAAGCTGAATAGTGTTCTCCAGTTAAAGAAGGAATAAGGACAATTACAGCAAAGGGAACAGAATGTGCGAAGTTCCAAAAGTATGGTACCTTCTGGATATGACCCTAAAGAAACTAAGTGTGGATGGAGCATCTCAGGCAGAATGGTAAGAAAGGAGGCCAGAGAGGTACACAGTAATAGGGAATGTATGCCATGCCGTGGGGTATACATCATTCTGGCAGCAGTGAAAAGCTGTTAAGAAATTTTAAGCAAAGCAGTGAGTGATCAGAATTTCACTTTAGACAGATCAGTTCAGCAGCAGCATGGAGAATGATTTTGAGGAAAACAGCACTAGAAAACAGTTGTCCAAGAAGTCATTTTAGTAATATCAGTGAGAAATTATAATGCCTTCAGGGCAAGGGGTGATAGGAGCTACGGAAAAAATAAAATGTATTTTCAAGAAGAAGTATTAAGAGGATCTTTCTGAATAACAGATAACATTCTAGAATTGTGTTGGCTTTGAAGTCCTTGAGGTCATTCAATTTGAATTTACCATGGAGAGCGGACTAGTACCAAGCACTCAAAATTCAGAAAAAAGTTCTGGGTATGAAATTAAAAATTCAGTACTAGCCTGTGAGCCGCAGTTGAAGATAGAAGTATGGAATAGTCTACAAATAGTGATAACATACATGAACCAAGAATGATTTCTGGGGGACATTAATACGGGAAGAGTTAATACCCAAAGAGGAACACATAAAAGAGAGGCGGTCAGGAGAGAATGCTGGTGTGGAAGTAAAGACAAGAAATATTCAGGAAGAAGGGGAGGAATGCATAGTTACCACAATTTCATTATAACATCAAATTATTTAAAGATCCTATCTTTAAATAATAGATTTGTGTTCTTTAGTTTGAAACATCAGAATTATTGTGATCTTATCATTGTCTCTGAGCTGTGCTCTCCAGATTGTGGAATGTGGCCCACATGCATTAAAATCACTGGGGAGCTTGGTTTCAAATGCAGCTCTGTCTCTGGAAACTCTGAGTCAGTGGCCTAAGAGTTGGGGACCCAGAAATCTGAGTTTCTTAACTCTCCAGGTTTAAGTATGCTTGTTAGTCCTACTGCCTTACAAGGGGCTCAGGCCAAGAGCTCCCTGGAAATGAGGAAAGAAACTGAAAACCAGGATTTAAGAGGTGAGATTTAAGATTTGCGATGCCAAAGCTCTTTCACCCTACTTTCTGCCATGTGCTCAGACCAAGATGGTACAAAATAGTTCACTATAAAAAAAGATCAACCTAGTCATCAGCCTCTGAATCTTATTAAAACAGTAACACCTTCGGAAGACAAAATAGATTCATTTTCTGAACCATTTTCTATATATTAATGATCCAAAAGATCCATAAAATGTCGATCTATGCTGGCAATTAAATAACAAAAGAAAACAAGAGCTTAAGCTATTCTAACCAAGCCAGTAGAACTTGAAATGAACAGTAATTTTTAAATGAACAGAAATCTTAAAATGTGTCTTAAACTGTTCTTTTTTAACATGATGAATGAAAAAGAAAGAAGCCGTTTAACGTCCAGTGGCTATACAGAGAACACCACAAGAAACTTGATCAGAACAGGGAGCACAGCTGTCTGAGATGTCATAGCATGGCAGTGCTTAGGACAGTGCCTGATATATAACGAACTCCATAAATATAGTTTTAACAGATCAAATATACATCTATTGCACACCAATCCTTTGACACTGAAAGATATACATAACCTCTCTCGGCTAATTTTCCTGTAAGATTGCTCTAGCTTACACAGTAGAGTGTATAAAAAGTGACTTGCACAGCAAAAGTAGTCCATATACACAAAGACAGAGGCAGACTGACCTTGAAGCTAAGGAAGCTTACATCAGGACCTCTCCCTTATTCATACACCTTCTAAGGATCTGCAATGAGTTCACACAATCCTGAATTTTTGTAATGCTTGCAAAAGTTAAAATGTTCTTTATGTTAAAAGTGAACTTTAGGTCCCCAAAATTTTGATTTTTAGTATGAATATATGACAGATTTTATTGTGGGAGAAATAAACTATATATAACCTAAAGAAAGTTTCTTGCACATTATTGGTACACAACAAATATATTATTTTATGCATATTTTCAAATTGTTTATTTATAATATAGCATGTTCTGGCAAGGATACATGGTAGTTCATAAATATACCTGAAATATGTAAAAATGTAAATAAGTGGGAGAAGATATCAGAACAGAAGTTTCCTAACAGAACAGAGGTAAGATGAATCCATACACATTCTAGCAGTCCAGGAAAAAAAGGATCTAAAATCTGGGACTTACTTAACAGCATTTATAACTCCAGTCATTCAAAAGATGAACAGCTTAAAGAGACTCAACTATTTCCAGTAAGTACTAAGATATTTATTCTAGAATTTTTTCTTTAAAAGAATACTATAAGGTAATGCACAATATGTTCCAGATATGTTTAGAGTACAAGTAGCAGATGATAATATATAAATGTTAAAGCCCCTATAAGAAAAATGTGATCATGTATGTAGCTCTATTTTTAGATATTATAAATTTTTAGCAAACAAATATGAAAAAAGAAAAAATTAGATGTGTTCCATTGTTGAATAAAAGTTTTTGTAGAGGAGATAGGAAAGGCCTGCTAATGACATATATTGAAAATGGGACTACAGTTGAATGGGGATCATTGTAGCTAAAAGAGGAAGAATTTATTGTGTAGTAACATGAGCGGTGGGTCCATAGTTAAAAACAGAAACATTTGGGGTGGGGAGAAATTGATTCAAGAAGTATCTATACAAAATTCTAGGAAAAGCCTATTATCATAAATATAAAAAGTCTGAAGCGTAAGGTAGCCAATAAGTCTTGACACTGAAGCTCAGCCACTTAAGAAATAAAAGGACATTCTGTATGCAAATTATGGAGTGACTTTAACCCTTTAGGTGACATATTTTATGTCCTAGGAAAGCCTGATTGAAAATTTAATATTGTCTATGCACAATGCCCAAATTTTGAATCCCCTAGGTCAAGAATAAGGTTGTTTTTCTTTAATTTGGGATTCAAGGGGTACACATCCATGTAAGGAATATTGTGCAGTCGCAGGGATTGGGTCTCAGATGACCCATTCCCCAGATACTGTGCCTTATAGGTCGTTTCTGAACCCCAACCTCCCTCCAGCCTCCTTCCTTACTGAAGTTCTCAGTGTCTACTATTTCTATCTTTGTGACCATTCAGCTCCCACCTATGAGTGAGAATAGGTGGTGTTTGGTTTTCTGCTTCTGAGTCAGTTTAGTTAGGATAACGGTCTCCAGCTCTATCCATGTTGCTGCAAGGACATGATTTCATTCTTTTTCTTTTTCTTTTTTTTTTTTTTCTGGCTGTGTATTATTCCACAGTATATATACCACATTTTCTTTATCCAGTCAATTGTTGATGGACACTAGGTTGGTTCCATGATTTTAGTATTTTGAATAGTGTTGCAATGAACATAACAGATAAAGTACAGGTATCTTTTTTTTAACATATTGATTTCTTTTCCTCTGGATAGATCTCTAGTAGTGGGTCAAATGGTAATTCAATTTTTAGTTCTTTGAGAAATCTCCAGACTGTTTACAATACCACCAACAATGGATGAGCATTCCTTTTTCTCCACAACAGTGCCCATGTCTGTTGTGTTTTGACTGTCTAATAATGGCCATTCTGACTGGTGTGAGGTGATATCTCCTTGTGGTTTTAATTTGCATTTCTCTGATGATTAGTGAATTGCGCAGTTGTTCACACTGCCTGACTTCAAGTTATACTATAAAGCTATAGTAAATATTTTCTATGAAGGGTCAGAGAGTAAATATTTGGAGCTTTGGGGTCCTAGAGTCTCTGCTGTAACTTCTCCATGGCAATGGAAAAGCAGTCATAAAGAATCAGTAAATGAATGAGCATGGCTATGTGTCAATAATAGTTTATTTATGGACACTGAAATTTAGACTTTCCATAATTTTCATGCGCCACAAAATATTAACGTTATTTTGAATTTCAAAAACCACTTAAAAAGGTAAAAACCACAAATGGGCTACCCTTATGGGAATACAGGTTTTTCTGGCAAAAAAAAAAAAAAGTTAAAACCCATTCTAATATAGTGGACTGTCAAAAAGAAATCGGGTTGGATTTTGAAATTAGTGCATATTTTTCCAACTCCTGAACTAGATATTACTTAGTGAGAGTCCTCCCTCCTCTCAATACATTAAGAACCTTAATTAGATATCATTTATAATGAACATCAAAATAGATGGCTAGAAATAAAGGTCTCCCAGTTTAATTCAAAATGTTATTTTGTCATTTTAAACAAAAAAAAGCATCTAAGATAATAGAAAATTTATCATATCTTGAGAAAACATTTTTAATAACATAGTATAAATTTGTTTTCTTCTCTGTTGGAATTTTCAAAAAGAAGCAACAAGATATTTCTAATGTAAATAGTCTGCCTTTTTAAAAATAATTTTGAAAAAAATACCTCCCTCTTTTCCATCTGCATATCTGATTTAAATGCCCGATTGATTCTGAGAATATTGATTGAGGGTTATTTAACCTTTTACAAATCCTTAATGCTATATATAGCCTTATATTATTAATACATAAATATTTGTTAAAGTTTGAAAGTAAAACTCAAATTGCCTAAAGCTTTGCCACATGCCTTTCAAAGGTGAAATACACATTCAATATCTTATTTTTTACCTTTTTAATTTTAATGCAAGTAGCTTCTGTGATAGTTCATACTCAACAATCTTAGTTCAAATAATCCTTTTTGCAATTAACTAATGTAAATTATTTCCACCTAAAAGTCTTCCATTTAATTAAAATGAAATTTACATATGCCTAACTCAATTTCAATTTTTTCAGTTTCTTTTTTTTTTTTTTCCACATCTAGTATACTTTGGTATATATATGAACTGACATGCCATTTCTTCAGCGGTTAGGCACAAGCAAGCACAAACTGAATGCACACAAATTATCTAATTTACCCCAGTGATGAGGGAATATAAATTATTAGGCAGTGGAGATCCTAAATTCCTAGTCTCCAATACTTAACCCTTCCGAATCTTCCATTTGCCTAGCAGGCAAACTTACCTGTCTCTTAGAATATTGTACTCCCCTTCCATCTGTTTCAACAAAGTAGATCTCCCTCCTCTCATTAAAGGTTAACATTTCCATTTATATTTGGGACCTAACTCTCTCTTGTTTTCTTTAGGATCTTACCCTACAGTTGATCTCTTGACTTTTCTGCACATTTAAAGCCTTATTCTCAATGAGTTCCTTCTGATCAGAGGTTGTTGGTTTTGTTGTTGTTGTTGTGGATCTCAATTAGGACCAAGTTAGATTAATTATGGTTCTGTTTCATGATCTACTCTCATCATCAGCCCATTCATGGGCTTGTTTCACTTAATTCACTTTTTACTATTTTATTTTAAATAATGTGAGTTTTTTTCGAGGCTCACTGTTGTGTTCCATTGGTCGAGCTGTTTATTTTTATGTCTGTATCATGCTGTTTTGATTACTGTAGCTTTGTAGCAGATTTTTGAGATCAAGTAATTGATGCCTTCAGCTCTGTTCTTTTTGCTCAAGGTTGCTGTACTATCTGAAATCTTTTGTGGTTCTCTACAAATTTTAGGACTGTTTTTTCTATTTTTTGAAAATGTCATTGTATTGATAGGTATTGCAATGGATCTGTACAGCACTTTGGGCAGTATGGGCGTTTTAAACAATATTAATTCTACCAATCTACGAACATGAGATATGCTTCCATTTATTTGTCTTCTTTAATTTCTTTAATCAATGTGTTATAGTTTTCAGCGGGCATGTCTTTAACCTCCTTAAATTTTATTCCTAAGTATTTTTTGTAGCTAACATTAATAGTTATTGATTTCTTTTTCAGATAGTTTGGTTAGTGTGTAGAAATGTTACAAACTTTTTATGTTGTATTCTGCAACTTTCATTTATTAGTCCTGACAGTTTCGGAGGAAGTCTTTAAGGTTTTTTTATGCATAAGATTATGTATCTGCAAAAAGAGACAATTTAACTTTTTTCTTTCTGATTTGGATTTCCTTTGTTTATTTCTTATCTAATTTTTCTGGCTAGGACTTCCAGTATTATATTGAATAACAGTGGTGAGAGTAGGTAGCCTTTTCTTGTTCTTGATCTTAAATAAAAAACTTTCCACTTTTTACCATTAAGTATGTTACATATGACCTTTATGGTGTTATGAACAGAAGGAATGTTCATAACATTCCTTCTGTTCATATTTTTTTAGAGTTTTTATCGTGAAAGTATGTTAAATTTTGTCAAATTGTTTTTCTGCATCTATTAGATGATCATATGGTTCTGTCCTTCATTCTGTGAATGCAGTATATCACATTTATTATGTTGTATATGTTTAACCATCCTTGCATACCAGGTATAAGTCCACTTGATCTTTGTGAATAATCTTCTTTTAAAATCATGAATATATGACTTTTTATTGTTATAACGTTTTGGTTCAACAGCCTCAGAATCTGTTCCTTACATTTGTTATATTGTCTCTTTATCACATAAATAATATATTTTCTTGGTAACAGAAATAAAGCTGGTGACTTTATCATTTTGTTGTTATTATTTACATAATAAAACAAACCTTTTAAAGTGTACAATTCAGTGGCATTTTTAGTACAGTCCCAATATTCATCTTTTGTTTTTATCTGCTATGTCATTTTGAGTCAGGGGATATTATAAAAAATAGACAATTGCCAATGGAGTTTCCAACTTTCAAGGAAAAAAATAGAGTCTAAGAAATTCAACTTAAATTGAAATATACTTATATTTTTTTCTGTACAGCATTTCTTCTTTTTAATTTTTCTCCCACTCATCTTGAAATGGAGTTAAATAATTTTCTAGGGCCATGATGTATGTATAGTTAATAATTTATCTCAAACGGATCACTGTTTTATTGGCCATGAATTATCCTTAAAAGGTGTTGGTAAATTTGGTTTGCTTTTATGTTGCCTAAAATTTTTTCATATATATTCCTCAATCATAATAGGCTGTGATTTCTTTTCTTGCTGTGTCCCTGTTTGGCTGTGGTATCAGAGTAATGTTGGCCTTGAACAAAAAAAAAGGTTTAGAACAATTCCTTTCTCTTTAATTTTTTTTTGGAAGCCTTTGAGAAAGTTTCGTATTAGTTCTTATTTAAATATTTGGTAGAATATTTGGTGATGTCATCTGGTCTAGGACTTTTCTTCAATGGGCAGCTTTTGTTACTAATTCAGTCTTCTTACACATTTTGGTCTGTTTAAATTTTTCATCTTTTCATGATTCAGTCTTGGTAGTTTGTATGCTTCTATGAATGTATTTATTTCTTCAAAGTTATTTAATGTGTTGGTGTATGTCACTTGCAATATCTCCTCTTTCATTTCTGACTTTATTTATTTAGATTTTTCTCTCTTTTTTTCTCCTTAGTCTAGCTAAAGACTTGTGATTTTTGTGTAGGTTTGAAAACCTAATCTTGGTTTTACTGAGCTTTTCTGTTGTTTTACTATTTTATTTATTTCCACTCATCTTTATTATTTCTTTCCTTTTACTAACTTTGGACTCAGTTTATTCTTTTTCTAGTTCCTTGAGGTATGGTGCTAGTTTGTTTGAGAGCTTTCTTCTATTTTGATATAGGTGTTCACTATCATACACCTCCCTGATGAACTGCTTTTGCTGCATTGCATAAATTTTGGTATGTTGTGTTTACATTTTCATTGGTCTCAAGAAATATAATTTGCTCTTTGACTCATTGGCTATTCAGAAGCATGTTGTTTAATTCTCACATTTTTAAAAAAATTTCTTAATTTCCTCTTGTGGATTTCTAGTTTCATATCACTGTGATCAGAAAAGGTACTTGATATGATTTCAATCCTCTTAAACTTGTTAAAACTTGTTTTGTGACCTAACAGATGACCAATCCTAGAGAATGCTTCAATTTGCGCTTGAGAAAAAATAGTGTATTTTGCTGTTAGATTGAATGCTTTGTATGGGTTTGTTAGTCCATTTTGTCTAAAATGTAGTTTGAGCTCAGTGTTTCCTCCATTTACACTACAGAACAAAAATTTACCATATAATTGTGATTCATTGTAGTTTATTCATATTAACTATCTGTATAATATTCTACTGTAAGAATTTATCACACTTTATTCTCCATTTTTTGATTTAGAGAAATCAAGTTATTTATAGGTTTTTGCCATTATGAAAACAATATTTCTATCAACATTCTTATACTTATCTCCTATAAGCATATGTAAGAGTTTCCCTTGGATATGTACCTAAATATAGAATGGTGAAATCATAGCATATGTGAATCCTGATTTTAGAAGGCAATGTCAGCATGTTTTCATAGTGGACTGCATCTATTTACTTTCCCACTAGCAATCTACAGCAGTTCCTATGGATTCACGTTTTCTTCTCCACTTGGTATGGACGAATTTCTCATTTTTTCAATAGAATAGCTATAAAATGCTATTTAATTGCTCTTAAATTGAATTCCCTTCATCACTAATGATACTGAACTTCTCTCTATATATTTATTAACGTATGTTTTCAGTAAAATTTCTGTTCATCTTTTGCCAATATTTTTGTTGGGTTATTTGTGCTTATATTTTGTTAATATGAATTTGATTGCACATGTGAATTTTTTTGAGTTTGTGACTTAGCTTTGAAATGCTTTTAATTTCAAAATTAACCTTTGATACATAGAAGTGATTAATTTTAATCTTTTACATTTAATAATCTTATCTTTTATAGGAAATTATGTACATGCCTTGTTTAAGACACTGACTCTAATCTGAAGTCTAAAAATATTCACTTTTTTTCAGTATTTGAATATTGTATTTTCTACGTTCAGTTTTCAGCATTTTCCCACATAAATTACTTTTTCCTACTCAGTACAACTCTAGACATACATGCATCAATCAGCTTCAGGAATTAGTTACATAGGTCATTTTGCCAATTTGAGCCAAAATCACACTTTTATTTACCATCATTTCATAAGTATCATGGTAACTGTTCCAATTCTTTTACACACACTCATTTACTTCTAGGACATTCTAGAATTATCTTTAATTTTCTGACAAATCTCTGTTGAAATTGCATTGAGTCTAGAGATCGATTCAAAGAGAAATGGCATCTCTATAATTTAAAACCTCCAATATATTAGCATAGTTTACCTCTCCATTTATGTAGTCTTTTTCTTTTTCTTTTAATTACAATTTTAAAGATGTGGAGTACAATTCAGGATTAGGTATACAAATGTTCATTATGAAGGTACCCTTGTTGATGAGGTGTGTGCCCCCATCCCCGACAGTTTCCCACTACTGTCAATCCCCTTCTTATAGTATTATAATTGTTCAAGGTCTGCTTATGAGTGAGAACATGTGATACTCAGTTCTTTGTTTCTGTGATAGACCACTCAGTATTACATACTCCAAGTCCATCCAAATTGCTGCAAAGTTTATAATGTTGTCCTTTATGACTGCATAATATTCTATCGTGAACATGTACCACATTTTTTTTTATCCAGTCCTCTTTCGATGGGCAGCACGCTTGGTTCCATGTTTTTGTTATTGTGAATAAGGCTGCAATAAACATGTGTGTGCAGGTATCTTTTTTATAGAGTGACTTGAGTTCCTCCAGGTATATTTCCAGTAGGGGGATTGCAGGGTCGTATGAAAGGTCGATTTTTAGACCTTTTAGGAATCGCCAAACTGTTTTCCACAGAGGTTGTACTAGTTTACACTCCCCCCAAAAATGTAGAAGTGTTCCCTTTCCCCGCATTCTCTCCAGCATCTGTTGTTTTTTGAGTTGTTGATGATGGCCACCCTGACTTGAGTTAGGTGGTATTTCAGTGTGGTTTTAATTTGCATTTCTTTGACAACTCATGAGGCTGATCATTTTTTCATGTATCTGTTGGCTGCTTGTATGTCTTCTTTTGAGAAGTGTTTATTCATATCTTTTGCCCACTTTGTAATGAGGCTTCCTTTTTTTTTTCTTTTTGGCACATTCGAGTTCCCTGTAGATCCTAGATGTTAGGCTTTTGTCAGATATAGAGTTGGCAAATATTTTTCCCAGTCTGTGGGCTGTCTCTCTGCTCTCTTGATGGTTTCTTTGACTTTGCAGAAGCTTGTCAGTTTGATGAGGTCCCA
>CAUYQG010106296.1:75000-84525 GCA_963574415.1 Tarsius wallacei
TCCATTACTGACTGAAATATTGTTATGCATCACATGATTATATTTGCCATTCCCAGTTCCTCAAAGTGGTGGATCCAGTTATCTGCCTTATACAACCAATTCCTGGCGACCATCTTCCTAACAGAATCATCTAGATACAACCTACTTGACTCGCCCCACTGACCCTCATGTCCTTCATGGACTGTGCAGATATGCCATGTGACCACCTCTCAGTCACAACATGACTCCATGGAACTCACGTCTGCTTGCTGCAGACTTACCAATTAGAACTTTCCATGGGTAATTATCTGCTTGGCTGATGGCCTGGACCCCAAAAAAGTCTTTCTCCTCAGGTTCCTTGTTCTTTCTCTTATACCTCACTCAGTGGTTGAGGATGTGTGTCCAGGATGGCTCCCACATTCCGGTTGTCCTGCAAGACATGTTGCCTCTGCTCTCTAGATCTGTGGGTAAAACACTGCTTCTGTTATTTTATGTTTTGTTGAGTTGCTTTCTCTGTGTCTCAACTAACTGAAACACCTAAACCTAACTCTCTCGTAGTCGGGCTCTCCTAGAGAGTGTCTGGCACAGAGCCACCAGGGGGTCTGCCAGTATAAACAAGTTTCCTATGGGAGGGGCACCTGATCGTGGGTTGGGCACTTAGGTATTAGACTCCCCAACAGAATAATGAAAGGTACCCTGTAGACCTCCACAATGAGATCCTGAAGCCCCGTCAGGGTAGGGTTGGAGTTTATGGCCACTCTCCAGAAAGACCTCAAGATAATATCAGAGGAAAATACAACAGATATCTGTTTTGACTGATAGCCATATAGCTAACCAGTTTTCATTGGTGAGTGCATATTATATCGATTTCTTTTCATTCATTTTTAGCCCACTTTTGTCTTTATATTTAAATTTCATCTCCTGGAGGCAACATAGAGTTATAACTATTTTCTTTGAATTTTATAACTTCTGCTTTTAATGTGAGCATGTAAATCATTTAAATTTAATTTAATTATCAACAGAGTTAAATTCAAATTTTCATATTACCATTTGTTTTCTATTTATTTGTCCCATTTTTATGGTTTTTTTTTTTCACTGTTCTTGACTAACTTTGGGTTCATTGAGTAATTTTTGTGATTTCATTTTGCCTCCATTATTGGCTTACTAGTTAGGTTTTCTTGTTTTATGTTTTTATAGCTGCATCAGGGTTTACAATATATGTCTTTAATTTATCAGAGTCCACCTTCAAATAATATTAAATCATTTTATCTGTGATTTGGAAACCTTACAACAGCATGCTTCCACGTGCCCCCTCCTGTCTTTTGTGCTACCATATCATACATTTCATGCCTACATTTGCTATTTAGCCCACAGTGCGTTATTATTGCTAATATTTTTCCTGCGTTACTTTAAAGGTATCGTCCCATTTTCTTTCGGCTTGCATAGTTTGCTATTAGAAGTCTGATTCACTCATAACTCTTTCTGTATGCCCCTTTTCTTGAGCTACATTTTAAGTTGTTCTCTTTATTACTAATTTTTAGAAATCTGATTATGATGCTCCTGACCGTTACTGTTGTTATTGTAGTAACTTTTCTACAATGTATTTCTTAGCATCCTGAATCTGTGGTTTTTATATAGTATGAGAAACACTATTTTTGAAACTATTTTCCCTCCCCTCTCATACTGGTACTTTAATTTCCTAAATGATTGACTGCTTGATATCCCACAGCCCACTGAAGATTAGTTTCTTTTGTGAATTCTATGTTCACTAATCTCCAGTGTCTAACGTGCAGTTAATCCCATTCAGTGTATTTTTATTTCAGATAATGTATTTCATCTCTTCATAAATTCCATTTAATTTGTTTTTTTCTCACTTGTTCATGCTTTTCTCCACCCTCTTGATTACATCAAATCTATGCAATAACACTTAACGTTTTTCCTAGTTTCATTATTTTTGTTATTTCTGAGTCTATTGATTTATTTTCTCCAAGCTACGGGTCATATTTTCCTACTTCTTTACATGCTTGGTAAGTTTTAAACTGAGGGTATAAATTATGAATTTTATATTATTCAGTGTTAGATTTTGGAGCATTTCTTTAAATAGCCCTAGATTAAATTCTGGCACATAGTTAATTATGATCAGTTTAACCTTCTTAATGCTTACTTATAAAATTTTTTCAGGTTAGGTCCAGAGTAGCCTTTATTCTAGAGTTAATTTAACCCTACTCTTAAGGTGAAACTGTCTGAAGGCACTACCTTATGCTCCATGAATTATCAGGTCTTTCTGCTTTGGGTTGGTGATAACACAAATTATTGCCAGCCCAGTGTGAGCTCCAAACATTGTTCTGCTTATTCCTTTCTGGTGCTTTTTGTCCCTGTCATATGCAGATCAATACTTAGCCAATGATCTGCAGATCTCTGGACTCTTTTTCGTTGTTGCTCCTTCCTCTCTGGAGCTTTGCTGCACACATACTAACTACTTTGGTCTTCCTGAACTCTGATCACCGTCTCCTAAATGCAAGTAAACCACCAGGTTCTATTTATTTCCCCCTCCCTTCACTGCAGCAACTCAAGCAGTGAATTAAGGGGCTAGAAGGGTGCACTTAATGTGGTTCTCTTCTCTCGGAATTACAACCCTATGTTCTCTGTAGTCCAACATTTTTTTAAAAACTGTTGTTTCCCTGTCTCATGTTTTTCTAGTTGTTCAGGTAGAGGATAAACCCTCCTACTTGTATATTTATGGAAGACTTTGTTAATCCATTATAATTAGAAGCAGGGGTTGTCCAGATGTCTCTAATGTTTTCAAATATGAACATTCAGTACAAATACAAATGGACCATCGAATGACCCTTTCCATCCTACCTTCCAATACTAACTTCCTTGTCATCAATAAGAACTCTTCTGGCCTTGTTAGGACAAACCATATGTGAAAAGGAGCTGCTACACCCTTTGGGTTCACATCTAATTTTCTGAATTGCTACCAACTTTGAGCACCTGCATACTGATGACCATACATTGAACACTCCTTCAGAGGTATTATGCTATCTTTTTAAAATGTTAACACAAGCAAGAATAATATTTCCTTTTCCTTGTTTCTTTTTAGCACCAAAACGATTGATATTTTCAAAAGGAAAATTCACTAATAATAATAGAGAAGGAAAAAAGGAAATCATTACAAAACATACAAAGAGTTTTAAAAGATTCACAAAAAAGATCTTTTCAAATCTGTATATTCTCTAGTTTTTTAAAACTGGAATTTTTTTATTAAAAATTGTGTATTTATGGCTCACTCCTGAAGTCTGACATATTTTTTAATTTTTTATTTTATTTTTTAGTTTAAAGATGTGGGGTACAATTCAGGGTAAGGTATACAAATGTTCATTATGCAGGTACCCTTGTTAATGAGGCGTGCCACTCCCTCCCCTGGAAGTTTCTCTCAACTGCCAATCTACTTCCCCTCCCCAGGCAGTTTTCCACTACTGCCAATCCCTTTATACACATTACAGATATTACAGTATTATGATAATTGTTGAAGGTCCACTTATGAGTAAGGACATGTGGTACTCAGTCCTTTGTTTCTGTGATAGATCGTTCAGTATTATAGGCTCTTAAGTACATCCACATTGCTGCAAAGTTCATAATTTCGTCCTTCTTTATGATTACGTAATATCCCATCATGTATATGTATCACATTTTTTTTTACCCAGTCCTCTTTAGATGGGCAGCATGGTTGGTTCCATATTTTTGCTATTGTGAATAATGCTGCAGTAAACATGCCTGTGCAGGTATCTTTTTCATAGAGTGATTTGAGTTCCTTCGGGTATATTCCTAGAAGGGGGATTGCGGGGTCATATGGAAGGTCAATTTTTAGATCTTTGAGAAATTGCCAAACTGTTTTCCACAGAGGTTGCACTAGTTTACACTCCCACCAACAGTGTAGAAGTGTTCCCTTTCCCCACATCCTCTCTAGCATCTGTTGTTTTTTGAGTTGTTGATGATGGCCACCCTGACTGGAGTGAAGTAGTATTTACACTGGGAGTGTAAACTAGTATATTCTCTATTCTAGAAGCTGTCTGCCTTCCCACTCTGTCCCTGGCTGGGCCTCATTCTCCACCCCAGTAGCCACTCAGGCACAGCCTTTGAGCATCACAGTATCTCCTTGGCTCTTTACTTACTTGATGTCATCACACCTAATTCTACTTTTTTTTTTTTTCAGTTGGAGTCTCACTCTCACCCAGACTGGAGTGCAGTGGCCGCTCCCGGCCACCGCAACCTCGACCTGCTGGGCTCTGGCAATCCTTCCACCTCAGCCTTCCAAGTAGCTGGAACTACAGGCGTGCGCTACCACACCTGGCTAATTTTTTGATTTATTGTAGAGATGAGGTGTCACCAAGTTGTCCAGGCGGGTCTCAAACCCGTGAACTCAGGCAATCCACTCATCTCAGCCTCCCAAGGCGCAGGATTATAGGCTGAGCCACCGAGCCCGGCTCTAATTCTACTTCTTAAGCTTTTCATATAAAGAAACTGGATGGAGTTGTAGTGCCTGATACAAAGAAATATAAAAGCTTTCAGCTCATAGCCCAGCTCTACGTGGCAGTGCATGGTCTACTTCCATCAATTCACAGTGAGAATGTACCTCCTTGATCATTTTTGTACAATAATTATATTTGCATATGATACAGAGTTGAATTATCTCACAATACCCCTTTCCACATTGTTTGGGAAGGGGATGTCATGATAACAAGTAGGATCATTCACCACCATAATACATCATAGCCATTTTTTTTCCTGAATATGCACAATGGTAACCAAAAAGAAAATAATGTATCTTTATATATAGAAATTAAAGCATAATTCTCAAAAAAAAAAAAAAAAAACCTTGACCCCTAAGAGAAATATAGGGTTTCCCTACCCTAGATTTTGTTTGTTTTTCCTGTAAGAATGGTGTATCAATGTCTGTTGCTGGTGTTACAAATTACCACAAATTTAGGAACTTAAAACAACACAAATCCACTATTTCAGAGTTTTGTAGGTCAGAAGTCTACATTGACTCAACTGGTTCCCTTACTCCTGGTCTCACAGGACTTAAATCAAGATGTCAGCTGGCCTGGGCTCATAACTGGAGGTTCTGGGGAAGAATCCACATCCACGCTCTTCATTCAGGTTGTCAGCATGATTCAATTCCTTGTGTTATTGGATGAGATCCCTGTTTCCTTACTTGCTATCAAGTGGATGCCTCTCTAAGCTCCTTAAGGTTGCCTGCCTTCCTTGTCACACTGACTCCTCCATCTTCAAACCTGATCACCTGCATGATCCAGGCTAATCTCCCTATTTTAAGGTCTGTCACCTTAATTGTGTTTGCTAAGTCTATTTTTTCCCTGTAAAGTAACATATTTACATGTTCCAGGGATTAGGGCGTGAACGTCTCTTTTTAAGGGGCGTGAGGGAAGTGTGTACCATCAATCTTAAAATATAATCCCTCCACTATAATCCTTAACCTCCTCATCTATATTATCCTTACAATTACCCTCTTCTCCATATTATATCTCCTTTCAAGCACTTTCAATGGACATTATTTGTCTTGTTCTAGAAATGTAATCTTGACGGTGCCGTAAAGTTAATGAGATCACAGGAGGAGTTGAGAATGAGTCTTGGAAGGAAAAAGTTTATTATACTCACAGGTCCTCGAGAGGGGGGCACTGCACACCCCACACAGTCACAGGGGAAGCGGTAGGTTTCAATCAGGTGGCAGAAGACAGGAGAGGGGAAATGCTAGGCCAGAGCCTTTATTAGGGTTTTGGCAGGAAAGTAGGACCGGATAAAGAGTTTAGGTCTGGCTAGTTTGTATAATTCTGGCAGGTTTGGGGCTTATAGAGATGGTCTCTAGTGGCCTGGTACCTGGCCCTGGGACGATTTAAAGCAGAGGAAATAATGGCTTGATGTACCAGAGTTAGATCAGGGCACGGTTGGGACAATAGATTCGGGATTGCCTGGTGTGCATATAATAGATGTTCTGTTAGACAAATTGCTATTATCTTTAAAAACTAGCTAGTCCTGGGAGGGGTAGTCTTTCCCTGGGTCTGCAAGGCTACCAAGTGCTAGAGCAACAAGAATACAGAAAAAAAGAAAAGATAGTTAACATAATTGGCTGTGTAATAGCCAAATAGAAATAAACTAATAAATACAGACTCTAAGAAAACACAGAGCAGAACCCTCTCCTATTCTGTGGGTACAGATGGAACTACCATTGTTCCTCATCATCCTTCCATAAGGGCAGGCCCTTAACCCAATGTTCTAAAAAACATTTGCGAGACTTTAGGCAGTCTTTGTGTATACATGCCCAAGCAAGTAGATTCGCGGGTCTTCTTGTATTATACGTGAACTCTCAGACCCAGAATATTGTGGGCTGGATAGAATTTGCAACTTAGAACTATCTAGTTTGTACCTATTTGGTATGAAATATGCTACCTCCTTTCATGGATTTTATCTCTCTCCACATCTTATGTAGTCTCATTAGTTTTATAGTATGTATGACAGTCTTTCCTGCTGGTTCTCGGGTCGCAAGCTGCTAGCAAAACAATAGATTATTTTAAATTTCCCCTGAGATATATACTCAGCAGTGCCCATCTGACATCAGGTTATTGTTACTGGTTGTCGGGAAATATATCCAAAAAGCCTTTGCTCCATTTTAAGCACCTTTTGTCTACTACGTGCTCTCAAGTAAGTTTGAGATCTAGTGCTGTTCTGTACTTGAATTGTTCAACCTAATTCAAGAACAAAAGATGGGAGGAAGGGATACATACACTTTGCCTGTTGATGTTCTCTTTAGTTTTACACATAACACAAATGAAAGATATTGACTAATGGTGGATAAATATAATTAAGGAGAAAGAAGATGTTTTCTGCAATTGATCACCAAGCATGAGCTGTGCTAAACAATTAAAAGTTGGTTTTTTGCATTGGACAACGACTTCTTTTGTCATTGTACAAGATTTTTATAGATCCAAAGACTTAACGCCTAAGCTTATTTCAAGACCAAACACTCAATCCAACATCCCCATCTAAATACTTATGTGTACAGACATATTTATATAATAAACTCTAGGTAGCTAAGCAAACACTATATTTTTAAAGAGCCGATTTTAAGCTGAAGAATCGGGGTAATAACCAAAAGCAATACAGTTTCTGGCTTCTGGAACTATAAAATTAGCTAGGTAATGACATGCTTTTCAGCTGATTAATTTTTTCTAGCTTGGACATCTGCTGTCATTTGAAAACTGTCCAGTATGAATATCTGAAGCAGATGGGAACAGCATGGAAGATGTCAGATTGGCTTGTGGTGTAAGTAATATTTGCTTCTTTTGGACAAGGCTTTCTGCAGAAAAAGATTGCCATTGGCTCCCAGTTTTAGCCTTAGGCAGTGGTCAGTAATGACAGGTAAAAGTAGACTTGGCATCTTATCTGGAAGAGGCACTGCCTTCCATGAAGCGAAGTCTCCAGGCTGCTACTTAATGTTGCTTTGATGCTCACATGTTGTGTGATTAAACACTTGGTGAAGCCCTGGGGCTGCCAGCTGGACATGATTTGACACCCTTATTAATCTTGAGAAATGTTCCCACTCTCATCCAATTAGAAAAGTTTTGGAAAAGCCCCCGTGCCATGTGGCTGTACTGCTTCCAGTGGATAATGCCAGTTGGCAGTTATCTTTTCATTAACTGATTTGAGTATTTCAGGATAACTTCTGTTTTCACGAGCTGGTCTGAGTATTTCAGGATAACTTTTGTGTGTTGTAATTTCATGGGTAACAGCTGTCATGGGAAAGTGAATGTTGCCTATCACAGGCACCTGAGAAATGTTGAAAATCTTTGAAATCTCCAGAATCTCTAGAGCCAGAATATGGCACTTCTACTTCTGTGATTGGTTATCCTTTGAAGCCTGGCCATAAGCCTCAAAGCCTGGCATTTAGCTTGCTGTGCCCTGTGGCAAGGCACCACAGAGCATGGAGTTCTCAAGCCTAAAAACTTAGTCCTTCAAGAACAACATTTCCATGGAGTGCTCATGATGGTCTGAGCCTTTTTCTAGGTGTTGGTACACTAGTGATTAAAAGCAGTGTTTGCCAAAGAACTGAATACCACATGTTCTCACTCGTAAGTGGGCCTGATCACTAGTTGCATTAGCACAAGGGTGGGATCGGCAGTCACCAGGCACTGCTGGGGGAAGGAAGGAAGGAGGATAGTGGGGGGGCACGTGACCACACAAAGAGTACCTGGTTCACTCCCAGGGGGAGTAAGGGCCACCTAAAAGCCCAAACTTCACCTGCATGTAGCCTACTGATGTCGTAAATCCTCACTGGATCCCACAACTCTGTAATAAATAATTTTAAATTTTAAAAAGAGAGTTCTTGCCCTTTAAGACCTCACAGTCTAGTGAAGCATCAGACATGCAAACAGATTATTAAATCCCACAAGTTCTATAATAGAAATGTGTACAAATTATTATGACAGAAAACAGGGGAGAATCTGGGGGAAAAAATTTAGTGATTCTTTAAAGATCAAAAATAAAAGGTAAGGAAATATTATTCTAGTAAGAAACAAATGTATGGTGGTATAAGGATGCACTTATGGGCAATAGACACGCAACAAAGGTATGAACAGGTAAGGAAGGAACATTATAGATCTGTGGTTCCCAAATTTTGTGGCCTCAGAAAAACTTTACACTCTTAACTATTATCGGGGAATCCCAGACAGCTTCCGCTTATGTGAATTGTACCTGAGTATTTATGGTATTTTAAATTTAAGCAGATTTTTAAAATATATAAATATATTCATTCACTTAAAAACACATATAATAACATATTAGCATAAATAATTTATGAAAACAATTATATCTCCCAAATTTTAAAAAACACAAAGAGTAACAATGCTTTATATTTTTTTAAACATTTAATTTCTAGCTTGATAGATCACAACTAGATTCTTGTATCTGCTTCTGCACCAAGCAGTTGCAATATGTTGTTTTGGGTCAAGTATGTAAAAAAAATCTGACCTCACACATATAGGTAGCCGAAAAGTGGTAAGTTGTTCACTATCCCTTACAGATAATTGTGGATATTCTACTTTAATGTCACCAAAAAATTATAAAAGTGAAAGTTTCTTAAAAGGTTGTAGTAATAAGAAATGTGAAACTATTTGAATAGACATTTCATACTTGCTTACATTAGAATCCATTGGTCTTCCATGCATTGTGGATGGACCTTTTACCGTGAATGGTCTTGTAACGTCATATATTGGTCACTGGAAAAATATTGGTTCACAAGCCGGGCTCGGCGGCTCAGCCTGTAATCCCACGCTTTGGGAGGCCGAGGTGAGTGGATTGCCTGAGCCCGCGGGTTCGAGACCCGCCTGGGCAACTTGGAGAGACCTCATCTCTACAATAAAAGTCAAAAAATTAGCTGGGTGTGGTAGCGCACGCCTGTAGTTCCAGCCACTTGGAAGGCTGAGGCGGAAGGATCGCCGGAGCCCAGCAGGTCGAGGCTGCGGTGGCCGG